>SJOL01009329.1:358816-426420 GCA_004794785.1 Opisthorchis felineus | reverse complement strand
CCGAGTCGAATGCGCCTTGGAAATCCAGGAATACTAGAATCGTGGGTCGCTTATACGTATGGCGTTGTTCTAGCACCTGACGAAGTGTGAAGATTTGGTCAACGCAACCCCTACCAGGTTGGAATCTCGCTTGCTGCTCTCGAGTCAGTGTTTCACGAGCCACCGTAAGGCGACGAAGCACGAGTGACGCCAACAGTCTCGTTACGACCAGGGTCAACATAGCACCTAGACCTGATGGTTTGCACCCCGCCTCCTTCAAAGTAGGTGGTTAGTCAGTCGTGGTTAACTTAACGACCTTACTCGAAAACGTCCGGAATGAGGAAGAAAAATCCAACAGAATGGAGTGCCTCGGCGGTGATTCCCGTATTAAAAAGGGTGCAAGAATATCGTGCGAAAACCACCAGGGCATCAGCCCCACGACCATAGCTTCAGAGGTTTTCTCTGGCACTACCATACGCATGTTGATCCGTCATCAAGAGAGGCAGATTCGTGAGAATCAAGCTGGGTTTCTCCCTGACCGGGGTTGCGTTGGTTACATCTTCAGGTTGCGGCAAGTGTTGGAGCTTGCGACGACCGACAATGGTAGTATTTCTCGATCTCACGTCTGCATTTGACTCCGTCGATCGTCAGAAGCTGTGGCGATCTGTCAGTTAAGGGTGTCCCTTCTAAATTCCTGTCTTTTATAAAGGATCAAAGATGTGGCCTCTGCGTGTAAATTTTCTAAGGTTCCTTTTATTTGACGATGGTGCCTTTGAAGCGTCGTGCGAGTCTGGTGGGAACACCAGATCAATAATACCGCTGTACGTCAGATGGTTTTCGGGAAAGTTCATTCCCACCCGATAGATCAGCTGATCACACTCCGCAGGCTACGTTGCTTAGGTGATGCGTTCCGTATATCGGAGGACCTTTTGTCTCGTAGAGCCCTCTTCGCCCAGCCTTGCGTCGCATGGAGACGACCCAGAGCTTGTCACTCCATGACCTGGCAACGAAGTTTGAAGGCTATTACCAGTCAGCTGAGTCGCGTTGGTAAATACCATCTCGGATGGGTACCGCTGCACAGGAAAAACCAATCGTTAGTGACCCTGACAGATATGGTGGTGTTACGCAGCCAATGGCGGTCTTGCATCAAAGCTATCGGCTTCACTGTGTAGCTCCCAATCCCTGCCACACCGGACAAACAACCATTGGACATGATTAGACTGATTCGGCTATTGCCTCCTATGCGTAGCTCTCATTCCCTTATTCTCCTTATTTTCTGAACGAAGCTGTAGCAGCTGGAACCACTGCATTACACGGTTTTTGAACTGTAAAACGGGACTGAACTGAACTCATTTTAAGAGGTCACAGGTCAGGTCGCTCCGGGAAGTTATTCCGGTGAAGATGCCCTGTCTGATGTCGACATGACCAAACTTTTCCTTCCAGATAAGTCCTATCATCATCCGCTGGATAGATTACTTATTTCGGGATCGGGCTTTTGTCTCTTGAGACTTGGTAACTCAGTAGAGTAACGGTTTAAAACAACACAACGCTCGTATGTATTTTTTGACGAACAGCTTAGATAATAACCTTTTCCTCTTATTGTTTTTGCTTTTTTTACTCCAGGGCTCTAATCAGCCTGATGTGGCTTCGCCACTTTTGGCACCCATGTTGTCGGTGCGAACTTTCCAATTCGCAGGAAGTGCACATGACTGTCAGATAGCGCCTACTCATCCAGGGTGGCCTCTGCCCTGTATTGAAAACCATGCTATCGTTAGCTCTTCCCAAAATAAAACATTTGGGCCTCTTGAGAGTCACATGAAACTTTTCATGGCAGAGTCAGAAAGAGCGACTAGATGGTACATAACGATTGGATCGTCTCTGGAATGTTGGAAAGGGTTTCTGTCGGAAATTAGGGAATTCGCGAAGTTGTTAGTGAGTGAGAATTTTCATGTAGTGATTAATAACTGAGCGTGTTTGAAAGCACCATACAAGACTGCGTGCCGATAGCACTGTTCCATGAGTTATCTGATGGTTAGGTACAATCGTTTTTCCGAAGCCGAAGCAATAGGCTTTCTTGAAGGCCCCGGTTGAAGCCGTTGGCCTCAGAACCTGACCTGTAAGACAATGAGGTGAAGCACGGAGTTCGCATTTCACTGGGAACCAGTAACCACCGAGGCAGCTTCGTTCAGCTGTAGCACCCTTTCGGTGCCTAACTGTCATGCCACCAGAAGGAAGCACGAGGGCTAGGATACTGCCAGGTTGCTCAAGCCTAGACAGAGGAAGTCGAGAGGCAGAGGTCCAGTTCGAACTACGGACCTTCCGATCAGTAAATCCGCGCTCTAACCACAGCTATCTCGCCCCAAGGTAACTTATACACCTGTTGAATTAGTTGGAAGTATACAGGATGTTGAGTGCATCTCACGACTACGTGCTTTGTTAGGCAACAGAACCGTTCACTCCATATTCTCCCGAAATCACGAGGTAACGGGATCCTCGCATTGCATTCGCCTCGTTGCTGAGAAGGCGGCGGCAGCCTTGTGAAACACACCATCCCAGGAGTGACGATTATTAATGCTGCGCGAAGTAGCTTTTTATACACCTTCAACTCGGGTCAGTGACTCCATTCAAAGGCCAGGCACGCAAATCTTCTCACGCTACCATCAGTGGGTGTCTACGGCTTTTTATAGGAAGTCTGCTGACCTGGCCAAAACTCACCACACCTTGTAGATGTAGCTATTTTTTTACGGAGCATTTCGCTTATAGTCGGAGTTATATAAACTCCTATTGTAGTGTGGCAGATGATGTTAATGCGTAAATCCCCTTGGAATGAGTACCACGACGAAGAAACTGGATCTTACCATGATGTGGCGGTTTGCGTGCTCCCATGAGCCATTGAGCTATACCGGGGCACGTCCGTGCGACACTCGTAGTCTCTTTTACCAGGTTGGTCACTGGTTAGAGGTCCGATCAACACTATCTTCTGATCCTCCACGTTTGGGCTTGGAACACGTGTGGCGACCTGTTCTCTAAAAAATGTAACGCACGCATTTCTCGCCAAATATGGCTGCTCTGCGGCCAGGCTTTTGAGCCGAAGGCTTTGATCAAGTACCCTAATCGTCGTCCTTTCTGATATTTTGGTGCCCTGGCAGTATCCTAGCCCGCCTGCAACCATTATTCCTTCAGCCACACCTACGCCACACCGATTTCGGCCTGGCGTCATTAGCCGGGTTGCCTTACCTGCTACATACAGTTGAAAGAACAAGCGAAGATACTACTACTGACTCTTTTCCTCTTTCACGTACGTTCTCTTCCCCCTTCCCCTACCCCATTAATAGCTCCCCCCTTAAAAACCCATGTGTTATGGCTGACGATCTCGCCCGTCTTGCACCGGTTTTGGCTGCAACATCTGCTCGCCAGCAGACACCTCGGGCATCTCGAAATCAATCTTGAAGCCTCGACGCCCGGTTTATTTGGCTGCTTTTAATATTCGCACTCAAGCAATCAGGATAACAAGACGCTCCTGCTCTCATACTGGACTCGCTTGACATTGATGTGTGCTATGTATCAGGAATAAGAATTCAAGATACAAGCACAGTCATTGAGTTAACTGGCCTATCACTAACCGCTCGCTTCCAGTTGCGCACCTCTGGCTACCCAGAGGCCGCTGTGGCAGGAAGTGCGAGGGTCAGCACCTGGCGGAAGGATCCTTGCTTGACTGGATACTTGTTGATGTTCTCCTCTGTGGGTCCGTAAAGAGAGTTCGTCGTTTTCTGTTTATCGCGCCCCAACCGACTGTAGTCCTGATACCGCCGGTGAGAAGACAATCAAGGATAAAAGTGGCGCGACCATCTTCAGTAGAGAACTACTCGACCGCTGGGCCAAGCATTTTGAACGACAGTTCTCGTAGGCACCTGCTGTTACTCAGTTGGATCCCCGAACTACAGCAGAGCTCTGGATGGTGAACCTGGAACCCCATGTGGTCCCAGCAGTTTATGACCGCATGTGTTCTCTCAAGGACTACTGAGCTGCTGGCCCGGATAGCTTTCCACCCCGATTGTGCAAGGATGGAGATGGAATCCTCAGTCAGTGCTTGTCTGATCTGTTTGCGTGCATATATGAAAACGAAACTGTCCCAGGCAACTGGAGAGAGTCGGTGATAGTGCCCATTTTCAAAATAAGGGCCCGCAGCGAGTGTGGTGATCATAGGAGATCAGCTTCGCTGCAGTCGTAACGAGACACTTCGGCTCGCTTCATCACCTTATGGTGGCCCGTGAAACATTGATCGATAGCAGCAAGCTGGGGTTGGTATGTGTTACTGTGCCCAAGTCCTCATACCATCAGGTGCTAGAACAACGCCATACGTATGAACGACCCACAATTTAGTACTCCTGAACTTCCTAGGTGCACTCCACTCAATTGGCCGATCTGTCCTCTTTAACGTGCTTGCCCAGCAAGGAATGCTCCGAACGTTCTATCTGGACTACGCAGGCGACATTGTTTTCGTCTTCGAAGAGGAGGAGGCGCAGGTGTGTTTGAATGAACTGACTAAAGTCATCCCGTCCCTTGCCATGCGCATTGCACCCACAAGGTGTAAAGTCATGGACATACAGTCACCGAATACGCCACCTACAATCCAAGGGTAGGCACTCGAGGTTGTGGAGCGTTTTGCTTATCTTGGAAGTTGTGTTAATTCCTATTGTAGTGTGACGAAAAATCGTTCAGCTGTAACACCCTTTCGATGCCTGGCTACTATGCCACCCAAAGGAAGCACGAGGGCTGGGATACTGCCAGATTTCTCAAGCCTAGACAGGGGAAGTTGAGAGTCAGAGGTCGGGTTCGAACCACGGGCCTTCCGATCGGTAAATTCGCGCTCTAAGCACTGAGTCATCTCGCCCCCTTAGTGTGACATATGATATCCGTGCGGAATCTGTAAGCCTGGGTTCGCGTTTGTTAATTTATGACATCTATGGCGTTCAAACGGTTTATCCCTGAATCCCAAGGGCCACATTAAGGGCGGCTTTGTTGTGTATGTGTGAGACATGAACTCTGAACAGCGAAACTGAGGCGTCTGTAAGTCTTCAACAATCGCTGTCTCAGAACCGTAGCTTGTATAGGCTAGTGTCAACGAATCCGCAACGAGACAATCAGAAATCGAGTGTTCGATCTTCAGTCGAAAAATGTGTCTAGCACTAAAAGCTGTAGTGATTTGGCAATATGCTGCGCAAGACGTCGTTTGCCGAGGAGAGTGCTGTTTTCCTTGCGCGATTCACAGTGGCGCTATCAGAGAGGTTGTCAACCTTCGACCTGATAGAGGGGAATGAAAGAGATTATGAAATGTCTTGGTACTATCTGTGCGACTCGCCTTCCAGGACGGGGACCGCGTGATCCCCACTGCGCCTGGTTGGAGGCGCTGCAAGATATGGCTACTGATGAGTGGCAGTGTTCTTTTTGTCATTTTATTAAAGGTCGTCTGAATGAATGTCCGAAGGCGTAGATACCCCGAATAATTGTAATAGGCTAGCACTATATTTCTTCTACCCATTTTTACTGTTATTCGCAGTGAGGCTTTCAAATAAACTAAGGTTGTACGGCAGCGAAGCATTCGTCCGTAACACTGACAATGTGATGATGGTGATGATGGTAATGATAATGATAATGATGGTGATGATGATGATGATGATGATGATGATGATGATGATGAATACTAATGAGTCTAGTGCTGCTCACAAAGCACCTGCTGTGCGCATCATAAAAGAAACAGTAATGTCCCTGCGCCTTCTTGTTAGCCCAGCCCCCTGCAGCCGAGCAGGCCAGACTACTCAGTCGTCCACTCCGGCCAGAGTTCCCCAAAAACCCTACTGTCCACTGCCTCGTGGGTCTGACTTTCAAGTCAGAAGCTAGGGACCGGATCCCCAAACAAAACCTTCCATTCTTCCACTGCCTTGTGGGTCAGACTTTTGAGTCAACCAACCCTTTTTCCTTGGCCTGGACAACTTGGAAGTGTCATTTGCCTGCACAGTTCTTTGTCCACCTATGTCAACCCCTCCCCGCTACACGAACAGTCGTTGCTGGGTCATTTGATTGTCAGTTATCTGACCAATGTGCCTTATACACATCGCTATCCATTAACGATAAACAAAATAACATCCTGCCAAGTCCGCGATATCTTTTCTACATGGGAGCTTTCAATGTCCGTACTCTATGTCAAATTGGCAAGCAGGCGATGCTTGCCAAGACCTTATATTCCCTTAAAATTGATGTATGTTGTATCTCTGAAGCACTCATGCAAGACCCAAGCGTGGTCATGAATCTCAAAACGCAGAGGACGAACTCAGTTCTTTCACATTTCTCCCTCCGGGTGTCCGGTGATCCAGAACCGATTACTTGTGGAATATGTGGCGTTGAAGTGCACTCAGTCCCAAAGCTGAACGCGCTTTGCTGGATTGGACTCCAGTGAACACTCGTCTTTGTGCCGTTTGGTTATCTAGCTCAACCAAACTCAATGCCTCTTGATACAAAAAAATGATGCCTGTTTGTAGTGTCGACATATGCCTCAACGGATTGCAGTTGTTATGCTGAGGAAGATATCTTAATGAAGAGTTATCCGGGTTCGTTCTTCGATCAAGAAGCACTGACACTGTGACCCTTGCGAGTGACATGAATGTCCAATTCGGTCGTCTGAGCTCCTTGGAATCAAATCTGGGCGGTCGATTCGGAGTCGATTCTCATCGCACAGAAAGCGGAGAGGGACTCCTCCAGTTGTGTGCTGATCATCAACTGTTTCTGGCCAGTACGAACATTCAACATAAACGTTCGCATCGCGTAACCTGCTGGCCACCACCTGCAAGTCAACCATGGACCCAGTTGGATCAGGTGGCTATCAGCCACCGGTGGAGAGCCACAATTCAAGACGGCCGTTCCTTCTGGGGCACACAACTTGATTCCGATCAAGCCATGGTGCATGCACGCCTGACAGTTCATTTACCTTCACTCCCTCGCAAGTCAACAAGAAGCATGCCAATCCACCATCTTCGAAGAACTACCACAGCTCTAAGCTAGCTCAAGAACTCTGCAATAAACCAGTACTGTGGTGGTAGCGAGCACATGAATAAAGTATGTGAAAGGGGCTATGCTGGCGGCGTTCAGTGCTGCCCGTCCGACCTCTCTGACAATCAAATGACCACTAGATATCGTCGAGATCGCTAGTCCTGACTGATGTCAGGAAATCCATACAAGCAGGTAACGAGTACGACGATGCATGCAAATCCTCCAAACGCCAACTAGTGAAGAGCTCAAGAAAAGGCCGAGAGCTTTGGTGCCGAACATCGAAAGCCCAGGAGATGGAGAAAGCTTTTGCAACCGGAATTAACCGTGCCAATTAATACAATCAACCAATCAATCGATCAGTCAATCAATTCATCAGCTATAAACCGTGTAACATAGGCACATTGGTTCAAGTTGTCGCAGTTTCGATCACCGGGAGGTGGGCAAGTGTGGGACATACAGCCAGGCCTTGGAGGCGATGGCATGTTTTGTTAGTTCGGGAACTGGGTAGCTACGCATTGAAGGCGATAGCTTTGATACACGAGCGCCACTGACTGTGCGGTTTCGCTCATAGGAGGTTCCCGGGGACCGGTTGCACGGATCATCTGAAATGATCTTCGGGCATTATCGGCTTTCTGGGCCCCTTCCATTTCCTTGGCTTTCCATATCCACCAGACTTCACGATCGGCTCTCACACTCACTTTCAATTGACTTCTTATAATTCATCAGGTCAAGTGACTGGGATATTTCCCTGAGATTTAAGCATTGCAACTGTTCGCTCTGATATCCAGTGCTTGAGTGAGCCTGGTAGTGCCGTGCCACAAGCAAAACTCCTAGCACTGTGCAAAGAGGTGACGATCTCGTCCCAGTGTGGATTCACATCTAATGGTGGAGCAGTTGGAAGAGACTCTAGAAGACGATTATGGTAAATTCGTCTAACATCCCGATCTGCCAGTCTCTCAGTTGCCAGTCGATTTTTCCGCACCTTACGCGGCCCTACACATCCTGCCGCAGCGGTCTCTGGATTGCCAGAGGTGTGCAGCCGGAAACGAGTGGAGATTGATGGGGTGGTTAGCTCAACCATTGCTTGCATTTTGAAATCTTGTTTCTGAGACACAGCACATATCAATGCCAAGCGAGTCCAGTGTGAGCAAGAGCAGCTTATTAACCTGCTTGCTTCAGAGTGCTGACATTGAAGGCGGCCAGACAGACTGGGCGTCCAGGCTTGAAGTTTGATTTCGAGATGCCTGAGGATGTCGGCACCGGATGACGCGCAGATGTTGCTTGCAAGGCCGATGCAGGACGAGCGGGGTCATTGGTCCTAAGTGCTGGGCCTACAAGGGCAGAGTTATTGATGTGGTGGGGAGAAGGGAAGAAAAAGTACGTGAAAGAGAATGAAGGGCGGCGTCACTAGTAGCTTGTTTTCATTTACCCGCTCTCTTGTATGCAGCAAGTATGGCGACCCGGCTGATGTCACCACGCAACGGCCGATGTGGCATGAGTTTCTTTGTATATGTGCAATTCATGGTGTTACATGGGCTGGGATACCGCCAGGCGCCCACACCTAGGCAGGAGGACGATTAAGGTCCTCATCCAAAACCTTTGGCTCAGAAGCCTGACCGCTGGAAATGCAAGTACCATTTTTACGGAGCACTTCGCTACACATGTTCCAACCCCAGACCTGGCGGACCAGAAGACCGTGTTGGTCAGACCTTTGACCATTTACCGACCTGGCATGAGAGACTCTGCGAGTGTTGCGCCGCCACCCCCCCCCCCCCCAGTATAGCTCAATGGGTCACCGAGGATTACCATATCCGTCTTTCTTGCTGACCGAAGCAGTCGTGATAGATCTTGATAAATCCCGTCTTTCTCCGTCTCAGAACTGCCGTCTGTCGGGGGTATGCCGATACTACAAACAAACATAATTTACCGCACCAACCTGCATTGATCTTAATTGGGCCAAACAACCGCATAGCGCAAAGATGACATTTTAGTGGGGTCCAGTCCAGTAAAGCGCTTTCAGCCTTGGGGCTGAGTGCAACTACCACACCGTAGATACCACGAGTCATTGCGTCAGGATCGCCAGATACCCAAGGAGTGAAATGTGGAACATTTAAGCTCGTTGTAATCGGTTTGAGGTGCACGACCGAAGCGGGGTATTGCATGCGTGTTTCGGAGGCACAATATACATGGACAGCTAGAGAAAGCAAGGTTTCAACAACAGACGCCTGTTACCGAATTTGACATATAGCACGGACGTTGAAGGCCGCGACGTGGATCAGATCATTCGAGGTTATTTTATTTATTATTTATTTGTTTATTATTTTTCTGGGAAATGGTTTGGATCCGGAACGTGGGCTAGGGGACTGGAAGAATGGCTGATCACACTGTATCACTCGATGGATGGGGAAGGGCCGGTGAACGAAGAGCTGCAAGGGCGATTGATACTTCCCGGTTGCCCAAGCCGAAGGGGGGGTTTGGTTGAGGTACCCCACCTTGAGCTTTTGACTCAAAAGCCTGGTCCACAAGGCAGTGGAAGGATGTCGTGTTTTGTTCGGGAACCCTGCCTCTAGGCTTTGACTCAAAAGTCTGACCCGCGGGGCAGCGGACATTAGGGTTTTCTTGGGGGACCCTTCCCGTGCCAATGACCTAATGGTCTGACCCACTTGGCTTCAGGGGCCGGCCTGGCTCAGAGACGCAGGGAGTAAGGCAATACTGTCTCACTCCTAATGCGGCTGCGCATAGCAGGTGTCTTTTGAGCAGCACCGGACTCTTTGGTTTCAAAGGTATTTCGACCGTAATGAATAATGCACCAGCGGTCACAGTCAACCTTTGGGTGGTCGGTGTGCGGTTTTTAGAGCCGGCATTTTCTAATCTGTCCTTCCTCTGAGGGGAAGGCAGCATGGCCGCTTCCCTAAATATGGACATGCTAGTCGCCTGTGGAAATGCCTTACTGCCCTCACACCCCTATCGCAGAGGACATTACGACTTTACCTTCAGACCACATCGTAACACGATTTCTCGCAGTACGGGGACTCGTTGTTATTCGTCGGACTGCACCCCGTTGGTCTTCCTGGCATGGGTGAACCTTTGAAAATTGAGTTCCAGTCAGTTTGCCCACAGGATCACTGCAGCCCAGAAGCCCGATCCTCACACCTTTAGGTCAGGTTGGTTGCTCATGCAGTCAGTCAGTTCAGCAACGACCGACGATGACGGGCGTTCGGGCATGTCATAGAAGTGACGCTAACCGACCACCCAACGGCCATCGATCCTCTTGGATTCAAGGTCAAAATTATGCTTAAATAACGCGATGCTCCTTGCTCTTGCAATAAAGCTACTGTATCCCTTATTAGTGAGTCTTTTCGAAGCTAATTTACTGGAGAATGGATTACAGGTAGTTACGACATAGGCTCCTTTCGGAGACCGAATTTTTATGGCGACGAGGTATAACTCCAAGATTCGATGCGGCGATCCTTTGTGTAAGCGTCTTTAGGCGGTGCTAAGACTCGTTGACAGTGACAGGTTGAACCCGTGGGGGTGGTAGCTTGGCGGAAAGCTGGCTGGTGGTTGAATCCCAGAGTTGATGGATGTTTCGGGGTTTTTCGGGTGGGTACATAGATTGTAAGTTTTCCTGGGTGGTAACATGAAATTTAGACCTTGCACTTATAAGGGTTTAATATGAGCCGTATTTATTGTCGGTTTCTGCTTCGCAGTTGGACCTACAGTCTTCAGCAGACGATGTCCCTTTGGTTGCCGCCAGAATTTAGTCTATTTGGGAAACAGTATGATCATCATTGGAATACCAGGGGAATAGACGCCTCTTTGGATGCTGGTAGCGTGTGTTGGATACCACGAGTCGATTGAGGTCGACAAAGTTGATCAATCGATCGCCACTTTTGCGAGCCTACTTCCCGGGTTAAGCAGCTTATATGCAGTGCGTTCCTTATTTTGAAAGGGCATCGAGGCCCAGCTTGCATATTTATCACCACGTTTACTAAGCCAGCATCTGGTACGTCGCTTAACTGGGAATTTGTAGCACGAATGGACCTTTGCATCTGGGATGTATTCATAGAGTGCCGTGGAGATATGTTGCTCCCACATAGCCTTTGTTTGAGGGTGCACCTCTAGCCTTTGAGCAGCGAAGTGTCACCATCATCATCGTCAGATTTAAAAACCGCATACTTATTGTACAGTGGTTATAGCTGCTACAGTTTCCTTCACCGATGATTTGGGGGGGGGGGGGGTAGATAGGTATGCATTGGAGGCAGTAGCTGCAAGCCAGCGGAAATGTGTGCTAAGCAAAACCGTCGGAGAGGCTGATCGATCTCATGAGCCCACTTCATCAGATATAGTGTTTTAATGCGCTTCTCTGGCCCTTACACATCCAAATGCAACCCGCAAGGCAGAAGAGTTCCATTGTTACCGATGACCAACGCCAACTCGGCAGTACTAAGTACTGACTGGAAATCCGTGTTTCCCTCGTGACACGTGAAACCTCTTAATGGTGAGGTAACGCTCGTCCTGCGGTGGTGACGAGCCCGTGCGACATTTTGTCAGAGACGGTAGCCAGCCCAGAATCCCCCATTTGGCGGCACCATCGCCACAGCCCCGTTAGCCCATGTGCAATAGAAGTCACACAATGGCTGGTACCCTCGCACCATGATGACGAGGGGATGGACTTTGTGATGGAACTATGATATCCCTTTTATGGGGATGCCTCCAGAAGCCCCAGACAAAAACGATCTGTTCTGAGAAGTGGTCCATCCAACAATGCAAAAGTGGCTTCAGCTGACCAATTGAGAGTAACCCTTCATATGCGCAACCTCTCCGGAGGTGGATGATTATACATCCATTGAACTTCCACTCCTATTTTAAACGAGCTCTCGGCAGTCAGCATGACGTTTGAGCACAACACAAAAGACAATTCGCTGGGTTGCAAGCAAATTTAGTGAACAGTTTCGGACAGATATACAATTGCGTAACCAGCAAAAAATCGTCTTTCAGATTTCGCTCGTCTTGCCGATAACATGGATGGGCAATCGTCTGTGGATGGATTATTCGTTAAGACTGATAACCAACAAATGACTTTAAATCTTTTCGATGCCGTTGAATATTAAATTATGTAACTGGTTTTCCAAAGGCCTGCTATTTCGTTGGATTGATGTGAACTAGTTAAAATAGAAACCTACTTAAAACAGGGGCCACAATCCAACCGATCAAGGATTGCTTCGTCAAGTATGCTACTAGTATTAGGTGAGAACAACACATTTTGTTCAGGTTTTTGCGCTGCCCGGATTGTTCCACACACTCTTTAGTCCCCTGTGGTACGGTGGATGTGTACGCACCAGTTCTAGGGATGGCTTCGATAATTTGTTGGTGATCTTCTCAAAATCACTGTCCAAGTCAATAAAATCCACTAAATAATGCGCGATCTCATTTTGCGTCAGCCTAGCCTTAAGCTGGACTTCAGATGCCCCTATGGGACTCGTATCGTAAAGGCGGACAGTGGTAGCCTGACTCAATTTGTGGCACGAGAAATGCCACACTGCAAAGAGCTTCAGATTGATTTCTGTCACATTAATTTTACAGTAGATGTTCAGTCAGGCCATTCTGTCATTTCTATTTGGACTGACTTCACGAATAGCATGACTTCGTTCCTGCTTGTCTGATATTTATGAACACTCGTTATCTCATGTAGCCTGGCAAATTTTGCGAGCCCAAATGATTCTGTTACCCATAAAATTCACACATTTAACCCAGCGCATTGTTTGCCTAGGTTAGAGAAAGACCACCAGACGTTTGCAGTACTTTATGGAATGTTGAACCGATCTAGATGTTCCTCAAACACTGGAACGTTCTTTCTAGCGTACAGGGATGGACTAGAATTTTCTTTATTCAGCTGGTTTACTTTGTGTTACAGAGGACGCTGACTTCTTTCGAATCCGTTCAATATGTGCAAACAGACCAGTTCCCTCAAATTCAAGACGAGAAGTTTGGCGTATTTGCCTGAAGCCGGAACTACAGGTACAAGCAATGACGGAGTTTCATGATGTATTCGACTTGCCGAATCAGCCAGAATTGCACGCGGCTTGCGAAAAAGCAGCAACGGAAGTCATTCATAGGCTTTCCTCCCAGTCTGAGACACACGATGATTTTCAAACACCACTAAGTGACGAGGAGGATGACGACCAACAATTTGATCTTGGTCGGGAGTTGGATTCCACCTCGCCTAGTCCTGTTCTCTCAGTTTCGGAACTAACGAGCAATTTCGAGTCCGTCCTGACCCATTTTGCTCGAACTTATTCGTTGCCATATGAAGCGAAGGGTGGTTGGGTCCGCATCATTCAACTACTCTACGAAACACTGAAACCAGTTGATCGACACGACCTGTATGCTTGTTTCGCTGCCGTTTATCATCACTTCATTCCAACAGGACCAGACGTCGAACGAAATCTCTCTTGCATTTTTCGAATTTTGCTTCAGTATCATGAACCAAAGTTGTGCAGTTTTCTGGATTCACTTAAACTGAAACCTGAGGAATATGCCACATCATGGCTACTCAGTCTGTTCGCTACCGCACCTCTTCGTGATGAAGTGCTTTTATCCTTTTGGGACATTTACTTCCTTCTTGCCGATCCACTGTTTGGACTTTTCGTCTGCCTTGTTCTCCTAATGAATTTGAAATCAAGCTTGCTGGATGAGTCAGAACACAATGAGGATACATCAGGGGACCAAGGTGTAGTGACCAAATTGACGGCCTCCCGAACTCCTGATCGAGGTAAGTTCGTTCAGTTCGCTTTTTCGGTTATTGATACCTTGTTCTCAATGATATGTGAAATATTTTGTTTTAATGAGTGCCTCGGCCTGTTTTATTGTCTGACGGAGTATTTGAGTGTTTTTTAAAGCCAGAACGAGATGCCTTTCACTTTCAAACTTCGTTTTTCTTTTCATCATAATTAACTTAACATATTTGTGCACAACTGAGTACCACAGTACTTTCGCTTCGAGTTCTCAAACTCACAGGATTAATTTATTAACTCAGTGGTCTACTGGAGCGGGCCGTAAAGTGTCCCGGTAGCAGTTTTCGATGGGGAATCAAGGTTTATTGGGACTGGAAGCTTCACGCATTACGGATAACACGATGCACGCTCCTGAAGAAACTGAGACGCTCGCACGGTTGTCAGAATATCCAATTAACGCATCAGATAGACTTGCACACTTGTCCTTCCACTTAAATTTCAGTACACTCAACTCTGTCAGGTTCGTTTGTGTATGTGTGTGACAGAGTGACCGGAACCAAGGACTGACTCTCACTACAAGTCGGGCTTGATCAGATCCCCGTTATGAACGCGGAGGATGACTGAGAAACACTCGTGGATCTTAGCATCTTAATTTTTTTTTTTTTGGGGGGGGTGGCGTAGGCAATAATGTTTGTGAGTTAAAAGGTTATGTTTATCAACTATGGACGAACGTCAGAATAAATACGAGAAGCCGGTTGACACGTTCGTCGCGACCTGCGAGTACTGCGGGGAGAATGAATCGTCCTGCCTAACAGTCCACTTGATAATGAACTGGGGCAGGCACTTTCATCTGCCTGTGTGGACTGGTTTATGACTTGTTTTTCGCACATTACTGAAGTAGGAAATTCTGCACATTCTTGGGGCATCTACCCGTCCCCGCACATTTATTTTGGTCATTCAGCACTGATGGGCAGTCTTTTATGCTCAGTTATGTACAGAAGTAGATAGACTCACATGAACTAGTAGCGTACGACGTGTTAAAGAGACCTTCAGGACTCAGTCCACTTAACAACACCACATACATAGATAGGGAAGTAAATAAGCCTAGAGTGAAGCATACCTTGCTTGTTTGAGTGTAGTTTGTTGTTCGTGCCGAAAACAATTCGGCGTAGTGCCAGTTCCATCAGTAAATAAAACCCCATCAACACTCAACCAGTCACCCTCTGGGTGTGACATGTCCCTTCTTTAAGAGTTCTGTGGACCTGCGTTCGAATGTTCAATGGCGAAATAAGAAAACGAAAAGATTGGAACGAATTCATTGTTTTCTTCCTAGTATTTAGCTGGTGGCAGGATGAAATCCCAATTGAGAATTAGCGTCAATTGTGACGGTCCCAGAGCCGCCCCTGTATTAACGGTAATACGTCAGCTCAATTCTCGGTCATATCTTATCAAGCTAGCTTTTTAAGCAGAACCATCTAATGTACGCACATTGTACTACCGACCCAGAATCAGACCAAGAATCACATACAGCCTATCGTATTTAAAGTGTATGTAATGACATCATTCTGGAAATTCGGGCGCCCTCAAAGTGCGCCATTACTAATCTTATTTCAGCGCATACTGGAAAATGATGAGTGAATTCCCGTGACCACTACTGTGTAGACTAGGCTGATTACGGGGTAGTGAAAATTTCATTCTTATCCGTCTTTTTCGGCAGCTTTAGTGAGGGTGCGATATGAAGTGACTGCTCCGAAGTATCAGTAAGATTTGTACAGCGGTGATTTACGCCACATCGCAACATTATTCTCTTGTATAATGGTTCTCAGCTTAATTAAGGACTAACAGACTACCGTATTTTGTCTTGAAGATATATTTTGTGCAGAAGTGGATACGGTGATGGCCATTGGTAACTCAAAATATTAAGGTTTCGTGCGTCGTCAAATTCTGTTCTCCAGCTGTATCACCGTTAATCGGTATTTCGGTTATGAAATCTTTTAACGAATAATACTGAGTTATTACCGACCGAGCCAAATCAGGTTCAGGCACAAAGAACTCACCGCTGTGGCGGGTTAGTATACCAGCTACGCTTATGGCATACCCTCTTTGAAATGACAATCACTCAGTGAGTTAGTCACTAGTGCAGGGTGTTTTCATTGTAGTGTATCCCATTAAGGAGTAAGTCAGCAATTCAGGAAACCTTTTTGTTCTGGGTTCTCGTCTCATCAAGGGGGATTGCAATAGGAAAAATTTGTGCCTTCATAATTGTTTCTTCAAAAGAGGGGTTGGGGGAGGTGGGGCCCGAGACGAAGTAGTTGGTTGGCAGTAGGTTGACTTCATGTACCACATTTCACGCAGCCACCATAATTAATTAACCTGCCAATAAAGTAGAGCTGCTTGTCCAACTTACAGTCCTGAAACTGTTACCCGCCACTCCGAAGCTGAAAAGTGTATAGCAGAATGAATGACTGTTGGGCTTGCCCTCTCTCCTATTATTCCCGTTGGAAATCCCTAAACCTAAGCAAATATTTTTTGTCAGTAGCAATCGGCCAGCGTCTAGGATGACCTCAGACGTATGTTTAAGTGCGGTATCATCCGACAATCCTTGACACACTCGATAAAGTCCTATCTGTATCAGGAGAGTGTTGATTTGTAAGAATTAAGACGGATGACACATTTACCATCAGTTTTCATAACATATGATGTTTCGATGATAAAAACGGATAAGAGGTGGGTATATCCACGACATTTCAAAAGCAACAATGATATAAAATTCTGGAAATAACGGCACCTGACACTGCCCATAATACTTCAATATCTCGAGTGTCGTGCCAACTGAACTATGAGGCGGTCCTTTCACATCAGTTGAAGAAGTCATCATCTGAATCTTCCATTAACACCCTGTTAATTAGTAAATAAGTGCTTTTTGCCACAAGATAGAAGAGTGAAGATATCTGACCACGAAATTCAATTTGCATGGACAAATATTAGAATCAAACTTCAAAGGGCGGTTTCGCGTCAGACAGTATGGGTCAGTTGGATCGCTGTTGACCACATGACGAGCTCAGTGGTTTAGTCAAGAGCTTCTGCCTCGAACCCGTCCCTACTTATTCACTAATTCCAGTATGGGTTTGAGTAACATAGTGTCTCACTCTTCACAGTTCATACGCGCCGGAACGGTGTAATGGTGTCATTCGATTGGGTTTTTCTGCCACGCACTTACTTACTGACTTGTTTGCACAGTTGACATTTTGAATGAGGTATTGCTCCTCGTCCAGCGAATTGTTGATATACTCAGACAGTTTGACTATAATTTTGATAATACTACTGGAAGACAGCAACATCAGTTTTGACACAAGTACTTCACTGCCGTACATCACAAGCTTTATCTAATTGTTTAAAACCTCATAATGAAAAGAAGAGAAAAGAGTGGGTGAGGTAGGGGACCTGTTGTTGGCTTATCGCAAGCACTCTGAGGTGTCTACACCTCCAAATGCTCAGTTAAACAATCTGTAAAGAAACTGATATCGATCGACCGCAATTTTTTGCAGTGTCTCCAGCCAAACTCAGGAGGGGTCACGGGGACCACATCCTTGAAAATGTACTGCACCAGCAACACTCAAACTTTTCGTATTCTCTTTCACACCTTTCTGTCAAGTCATACGTTATCCATCTCACAGTTTCCGCCATTCTGTAGGATGCACGGATAACAATACTAGTCTCGGTAGACGGTGTTACGGCATGCCTAGCATATGGCTGAGCCACCGCAGTTGATGTTGCTGGATGTTTTCCGCCATCGAAGTACCTGCTGCACAACAAAATATCCGTTTTTTAATTACTTAGTCACGAATTTGTTGACGCCATCCAAAATCGTTAACGCTTCTGAGGCATCAGTAGTAAAAAACCTGAAGACGCTTCTCATCATCTATCCGCAGAGATCATGTTGCGCAACCATACAACACAGCCTTTAATTTTAGCCTGGTACACGCGACCTTCGAGACCCTATATGCCTTTTTGATGCCAAAAGTGACCCAAATTAGCAAACGTAATTCGGGTCTTTGAGGTTCGTGCATTGCCTTCATCAGACACATTTCCATAAGAGCTAATACAACTACCGAGGGATGTAAAGTTTCCCACGATCTCCAGTGATTATCCTTGAATTGAAAGGGATATTTTCAGTTCTGCACGTTCTGAAACATGACTTTGCACTTTGAAGTTGCAAGGCGCATGCCAAAATATGGTATGATGGTGGCCAGACTATTCAACAGGGCTTGTGCTTCGCCTTGATCTTCAAAGATGAGATCAATATCGTCCGCGTGCTCCAAATCGACAAGGTTCTCACCAGGAACGATTTGAACACTGGGGTTTTGAAGACCTTCCAGCGTTCGCCTCAGTATTTCATCAGTGGCGAAGCTGACCAAAAATGTAGAGATTGGACGTCTTTGTCGGACACCCTTTTTGTAGAGAAGCTTTTGGAGAGCTCACTATACACTCTCATACGCCCAGAAGTGTGTGAATATAGAGACCGCATTGTGCTCACAAACTTCTTGGACATACCCTGTTGAGCAAGTGTAGTTAGCAACACTGGCTGATTGACAGAATCGAACGTACCCTGAAGTCAAGGGTTACCAAGATTGTGGGTCGTCTCTGCATATGACGTTGCTCTAACATCTGACGGAGTGTTAAGATGTGGTCGAAGCGGCCTCTACCCGGTCGAAATTCCGCTTTACGCTCATGGGTCAAGTTTTCACGTGCCGCCTTAAAACGACAAAGATTCAGCGATGCCAGAACACTTGTTACAACAGGAGTCAAACTAACGAATCTGTGGTTACTACATGACTCCGAGTACCCTGTTTGAAAATGGCACTATTGTCGACTCTCCCCAGTTATCTGCATCAGTCTGTTTCTCCCAGGTAGACACAAGTGGACTAGGCGGGCAGTGACCAAGGAATTCACCACTCTCTTGGAACAGAGCAGGTGGAAGGTCGTCAGGGCCAGGAGCACGATGACGCTTGAGTAGAGATATACACTCGAACACTTCGGAGGCTGAGGCGGGCTCCATGTTCACGATCTACCTTTCTGTCGAAGACCGGTAGTCCGGATTGGAGGTAGCAGGTGGCCAACTGAATTATTGTTCGAAGTATTGTGTCCAGCGGTCCAAACGTTCTCTTTTTCTGGTTGTCAGAGAGCCATTCTTGTCCCTGATAATCTCGCTGACAAGAGGCTCCCGAGGACTGGTCAAATGAATCAACTGGAACAGCCCGCGGACGTTTCCAGTATTGTTTTGCACCTTCCATTTCTTCGACATTTTGGGTCCATTAAGCTTCACGGTTGGCACGGACAGTCAATTTTACCTGGCGTCGGATGATGTGTTCTTTTTGAATTTGGTTGGGGTCAGGAGGAATCTGTCGCCGGGCCTCCAGCAAAGCCACGATCCTAGCAGAGATCCAATGTTTGGATGACGTTGGCTGGGTTGTACCGCATACGGAAGTTCCAGCTCGAAATAGCACTGTGGATATCTGTTCCCAACGACCGTTAATATCCGGCATATAACCGTCCGGCAGGCGTTCGAAGAGCCGGTTCTGAACGTTTATTTTGCTTTATGGGTCCCCTAGTTTCTCAATGGCTAGACGAGGTGTGCGCGTTTTGTATAGACCTGAAAATCGCAATAAAAAGCAGCAGCGCACAATTGAATGGTCGGAGTCCACGGTAGTATTCAAAAAGGAGCCGCCGGCAGTGATCGACCCTCGCCCTGCTGGGGACCACTTGGGTGGTCGTCCATCTGCCTGGGCGTTCGTGTCACCACCTACCACAACAATATCTGAGCTTTCGGCCCTGGAGCGTCAAAGAGACTGTCTTTGAAAGATTCAAAGCTACAGTCATTTGGGTCGTAAGCAGACACGATAAACAGATTGTGATGGACCACTCTTTCTCGAGGCTTTCTCACAAACAAACCGCACAGAGCTGTCTATCAACGGGTATCCAACCAAGTAGAGACGGTTCCGCTCGGTCGCTCAATACAATACTCACACCACTGTATTAAGCTTCAGCAGCTTCTGCATCACCAAAGGTGTACAGCCGAAACCTGGAAGAGAGCGGGAGGGCAGTCAATTCAGTCACAGTACTTGCGTCCTGTATCCTTGTTTCTGACAGACAGCCTACATCAATGCAGAGGGAATCCAACGTACGAGCAAGAGCAACCTGTTATCCCGGTTGCTTCAGTGTACGAACACTAAAGGCAGCTAAGCAGACCGGCTTTCGGGTTTGAAAGCAGACATTGAAGTGTGTAGTGTTTTTGCTGAAGTCCGACATACAGAGGCTGCAGCTTAGCGTGATACATGGCGAACAGAGCGCCCAATCCTAGTGCTGGGAATGCGAGGGATTTCAATCGGTGTGGGTAGGGTCGAAGATGGAAAACGTGAAAGTGTAAGAACGGAGGCGTCAGTAGTTGGATGTTTTTGATTACCCGCCCTGCTGTATGCCGCAAGTAAGGCATCCCGGCTGATGCATCACACGACGGTCGATGTGACACGAGATTATTGTTAGTTGTGTGATTAGGGCCCTCGACCAAAGCCTTTGGCTCAAAAGCCCGCCTGCAAGGCGGCGTTGTTTGGCGGAAAATGCAAGTGCATTACCATTTTTATGGAACAAGTTGCCACACATGTTTCAGCCCTCAACCTGGAGGGCCAGGAGACTGTGTTGGTCAGACCTGTAACCAGTTACTAACCTGGTGTGGGAGACTGCGAGCGTCGTAGGGACACCACCCATTACAGATGAATTGGTCGCGGAAGCGCACAAACCGTCACACCACAGTAAGGTCCAGTCTCTTTGTGATGGGACTATACCAAATCGTTCAGCTATAACTTTTTTTCGATTCCTAGCTGCTATGCCCCCCGATGGAAGCACGAAACAGCTAATGTCAGTTCGTCCAGGCCTAGACCGGAATAGTCGAGATGCTGAGGTTGGGTTCGAACCGCAGACCTCGTCAGTAAGTTTGTGGTTGAACCACACTGGACCGCTTGCCCTTTGTGGGACTTGCTACGCTTGGAAAGCCAAAATCAAGTAGCAGATTCCCGTATAACCGGTAACTATATTATACTATCGTTTATTTTTGAAGAGCATGTTCACAGACACAAAAAGTAACTGCAAGCGATGAACGTGAAAGGGTTACAGGAGAATATGAGAGAAAAGAGAGAAATGTCTCATTCGAAGTCATGCCACCAACAGTTCCAGTCAGATAAGATGAATCCCAACGTATGTAAGAATTCTGGTATGGAAACACGCGTGTAAAGATCAACAACCGAAGAAAAGACAAACAATGCTGAATGCTGTTCAAGGCGCGGTAAGCGCTAGCACAGTCAAGACTCGCACATCAGGCACAAAGTGTCCGTCATACTGGGTCTGGTGTGAGATTCAATGGCAAGAATGTGCACTTAAAGCCATGTACCACGCATAAATGTGTCGTAAGTACGCAGTGAGCCCACAATGGCGAGCAAACACAAGTCACTGACTGTGACCTTAGGAAGGCCCAGTCCAATAACAGCCTTGGCGGATTGAGGAAAGCAGATCCCTCGATAAGAGATGATCATCGGTTGGTGGACCAAAAAGTCGACATCACAACCAATTGCACGTGGGGCTGAGATTATGGCGAGGGAATATTCATCAGCACCATACTTCTGCTTCTTCTCATTCCACACAGTCGCGCCGCGCCCATCCGAGACTATGCTGACGTCTATCACAGTTTCTCGGCGCTCCCGAACAGCGATTGGGTCAGGCTTGATGAAGGACATCGAAGTAGGTGCTCTCAACTCCTCGAAGACGGTGTATTCCAGGCGACGGAGACGCTTTGCGAGTTCCCTTGCAACCGGGTTATGACGAGCACATCTGGCATCATGCGTGATCCAGCAGGACTGCAAAATATGCACCAATTTCTCCGGTTGGCCACAGTTTCCACGACATAAGATCGTCTGGCCACCATGACCATGCCGAGCGTTTCTAAGTCTCGTCCTGAGCAGATTGCATCGGAGCTGGATACCGCGGATAGATATCTGAGCAAACACTCGTTCTGAAAATACAATCCATCGATTCGAAAGAGGCGAAGCGACCAACTCTCGTAAACCGCGACCGTCAACGCTGTTGTGCAGACTATCACCCCAAGCAGCCACCAGCTCTTCCTTGGTGTTTACGCATGCACCATGGACTCGGATCGGAAGGCTGAGATCCCGAACAATCTTGCCAAATGCGGGATCGTTGACTACATTGCGTAGTACTTGGCACTGAGTAGAAAAAAGCTTTTCCATACGCGCTCTCCGCTGCATTGGGATTGTTGCACTCAGACTTGGGATACCAACTCCCCCATGTTGTTTACCGGCGTGGATGTAGCTGATCAGGGTGTTCTTCGGTAGACGTAGCCAGCCACGAATTGATTGCCTGATGTAGTTGTCCAACCTTTTTTAGCTTGTTACGGTGGACTTGGCTGAGCACGAGCTAATATGTCAGCCTCGGTTCCTCGTGATCTCCATTCTTTGATGCAGCTTCAACGGGGCACGCGTCACCTCATCGAGCAATTTGGGCAGATGCTGTCGGTGGGTGAAGTCCCCTTTCCCCGTGAATGTAAACGGGATGCCCAAATAGGTTACGGTGTCTGTCGGACCCAGAGGAGTGATGAGTTCCTCGGCGAAGCAAAATGGTTCGACTGAGACTGCTGTCGTCCGATGTTTCCTGTCCTCACAAATCACCATCGCTTTTGTCTTTCGGGCGTTTATCTTCATACCAGCTCTTCCCAACTCGGCCGCAGCAGTTTCAAGCTTCTCTTTAAGGCGAGCCTGACTTTCTGCACACACGACCCAGTCGTCAGCGAAGGCAAAACCATCTACTAGGGTGTCATGGAACAGTTGCGGCATCGACAATCCAAGAACCTCATCCATTTCCATAATGAACAATAATGGGGAGAGTGGATCTCCTTGCCTCACCCTCTGTGGCAGTGAACCTCGGAATTGGGGAAAACTGCTAGAGCATTCTCATAGGACTGTGCGATGTATCGAACTAGAGTTGACGGTGCTCCAAACGCCTTGGCAGATCTGACGATTGTGTCATGCGAAACCGAATCAAACGCTTTCGAGATATCAACAGGCGCCAAGCTGAGTTTAGAAGCAGTCGCTGAAGAGTGACGAAGCAGGGCATGTAACAGTGATATAGCTTCCAAACAACCGTCTCGATGTAGAAATGCAAACGAGTAAGGGCAGTTGCAATCTACGACTCCAGCGATCAGCAAGCACCTTATGAAAGCATTTCCTTATCCATCCTGCCGAAGAGGGACTAAAACCGTCCCTTCGAAGTGCTCATCATCATCATCATCGACAACATGACATCAGTGTTCAACACCGGTGCTTCACTGCCGTACAACCACGATTTATTTGAAAGTCTTATTGTGAAGAAAAGAATAAAGGTGGACGGAGAAGGGACTTAGTGCTAGCTTAGTACAATCATTCCGCGGTGCGTACACCTCCAGACACTCATTCAGGCAATCTGGATAGGAACTGACAGCAAGAACGCCACTGACATCGGTTGGCAGCCATATCTTGCGGTGTCTCCAACCAGGCGCAGTGGGGAAATGCTCAACGTGACAGTCGGCGACTAATACGAAGAAAAAACTAGTAAATCTCTCCAGAAGCTCCGTATATACTGCACACAACAACACTGGACAAGATCACCCCAAAAATCTAACGTCCGCTGTCTTGCGGGGCGGACTGCTGAGTCAACGGCTAGGGGTAGGGTCCATGAACAAAATCCCACCTTTTAGGTCAGACTCTTGAGTCAAAGCTTCAAATGGGCAGCCATGACTCAGCCTGGACAACCGTGAAGTACGATTTGTTCTCACAGCCCTTTGTCCACTGATGCCTGCCTCCAAACCTTACCCAACCAGCCAGTAGACGCTTCTGCATCACTTTACTGCGGGCTATTTCGCCGAATTTCCTTATACAACCTACTGCTCACTAAAATGAAGCAAACGAATAGTTAGATAAATCCAACATACCCTATCTACGTGGAGGCTTTCAATGCTTGTGTCCGGTATCAAGCCCAGGCTATCCAGACCTAAAGTCTCCCAAAGTCGATATAAGTTATTCCTTCCAAGGCAAATCCGGCGTCTTCACACATCAACCTGCTGGTTTCTAGTCGTGAGGCAACGACTAGTGGTATACACGATGTGGGAGTTGCAATCAGCCCCAAGGCCGAACTCACTTTGCTTGAATGGATTCTAGTAAGCATTTGTCTTTGATCAATCCGGCTATCTAGCCTAAATGAAGTCAATGCCAGAAACCGGTGCACATGCTTCGACCAACACTAGCTTGGACGTCTTCCTGGACTTCTTCGCCAAGCGAAAAACACTAGCATTGATACCATTGCAGGTGGTGTGTATTCCCAGCTTGGTAGAGGGAATCTTATTGAAGCACACCTTGGAGTCGAAGCTCACCACACTGAATGGGGATTAACCTCCCTGACTATGTGCTGAACGCTGCCGGTTTCTATCTGGCGTCATTTTCCGACACAAACGCCTGCACCTTGTAACCTGACGGTCACCGAGCCAAAATAAACCGTAGACTAAGTTCGATCTTGTGGCGTTAGCAAGCAGTGACGAGCTACAATTTGAGGTTGTCGTTTATTCTGGGAGGAGCCCCAATTAGTGAAGATCATGCGAAATGATATAAAAAGCCCGTGGGTCGAGGAAGGTTTTGGTAACCAGGATAATCCTACCCTATTGATTGATTCAATCGACCGGCCGGTTACCCTCAGCGAAACAATAGACGAGAATAAACTCTCTACAATTCACTCGTTAAAACGCTTCTTAGGGGGATAGGCTGAGCAAGTAGAAGCACAACTCGCATGGCCGCCTGCAACCCGCTGCTTGAACTCAACGTGTGTTGTTGAGTGGATGTGACCCTAAGCAGTCGACAGAAGAAGATGAAATAGAGTGCAAAAAGGTGTCAAACAGATAGCCTACTTTAATGATGATATTTTCTTAGCTTAGTTCATGGTCTGAACCTCCCATCAAAACAACCACCAAAGGTGCACAACATGTATTACTGCCCAAAACCAGGTCAAAAACACATGTACAGGGTGTCGTTTAGGAAGTGTATGCGGCGACGACATTCTGGGAATTGTGACGCCCTCTTGACGCGCCACTGACAACTGGCATTCGGCAGATAGTGGATCATGGTTGGCTGTTGGGTCCAGACTTCGACCAGAGCTCGCCTTGATGCTGGACTGGCAAGCGACTTGATCATTTGGTCAGTCTTGTGCAGATTAGGCTTCTTGGACGTAGCAGCTCCTAACTGCGAAAGGTAAAGCATTATCGGTACGGAATTCCGCCTAACAGTTGCATTCTGCCTTCTTCAAAGAAAGTGGAGCAGCTGTAGTAATTTGCTTGGCCGAATATCTTCGTGGCGTCTGGAGCGATGAAATAAATTCCGAGTGGGACTTGGTTTCTTTGCGATAACCACTATGGCATCAGCCTAATAGCTGTAACGTGCAGTTTTCTCCCTGTGTCATCCCGAATAGATTGATGGAAGGGCGAGAGGGACAGACTCGTGAAAGTCAGCGTGCGTTCAACCGCTCAACAAACCTCAAACGTTAAACACCGATGTCGTGCTATCGATGATAATGATGATGAATCGTAGAAAACCCCCTGAAGGATTTTGACTCCTGTGGAGTTGGAATGCTCCCAGGAAGTTCGCTCACGGCCATTGAGTCCCCAGACGATATTACTTTTCCTGGATCGGACCCTAGGCGAAAGCAAACAATAGTAAGTAACCCAAATGATACTGCTGCACGATTTGGTATGCTCTTCTCAATTGTAAAGGGTAAAGTGCTGTTGCAGCATTGACTGAAAGCAAACCCCAACCAGATGCTTGCATATGAATCAGTATAAGTAGTCGATCAGTTTATTTACCAGCACAATGATAATAGTATCGATGGCCTGACCAAAGACGAAGGAACCTGTCGAATAGATGGGTCAGGGTGGCTTTTATCATTCTGCAACATCCTGGCGTCGACGTGACTGCAGCTTGTCTCTCAGGGACGGTCTGAACAGCTGCAATACCTTCCATATTTTATGCGATCCTTTGTGGGTAGAAGGCACCAAGGAGCTTTCACTGTTTGACCCTAGAGCCCTGAAAAATATTACTCACTCTATGACTCACACTACACAGGCAGAACTTTGCTTGCGGGCTTTGACTTTGCGGATAGCTACACAATCAGCGGCATTCTGTTTTCGAGATAGTTGGTTTAGACCTCAACGAAACCCGGAAACAATCGAGTGAAAAACGATGGAAGAACAATCTATGGACGGACGCACACCTTCACACCGGCGTTACTAGTAAATCCATACAGCAAACGTATCCAATAACTAAGACAATGGCACTTCATCGGATGAAACTCAGTGTGATATCAGTGGGCTGTGTTATCTGGGATGAAACATCGTGTCATCACTAAGTCACTGGCCAAGACCACGGTCTACCTCGAATGATGGTATGCAATATGGTGCTTATGATATGGGTGTCTAGGGTGCAACGTGTAATCGAGCTAGGAAACTGGTCAGTGTGATTCTAACGACGGAGATTACAATCTACGCGTTCGGCTTTATGAACCTGACACCAACGAAGGTGTTGCGTGATCTGCGTAAAATCTGGAATGAATTTAGCCAGCCAACGCGAATTCGTCCACCCTTTTTTGTCACAGTGGTTAGTTGAAAGTTCAAATCAGACTAGGAGAAGGCGCGCGATAGTCAAACAAAGCAACCATATTCTTGTGGACCGCCTGGTCATGAGTGAGTTCGACTTGTGGATTTACGGAGTGAATTTGATGCATTTCTCTATGGAATTAATGCCTTTAGGTTTAATTGTTCTTCGCGGCCCAAAAACCACACTGACTTGTTATGCGCATCCGGAATGGGCAGGCAGTTGGGCTGGGGAAAGCATTGTTAAATGCCCATTCATTACCACGGTTTGTCGGTCAAATTTTCCGGTTCCGTGTTAATCTGTCTCAATCGGAGGTTGCATTGCATCACCGGCCCGTTCGGTCATTTAAAGACAATTATCGATTCGTCAGACTCGATATATTTTCCCGATCGTGTGTCGCAGCTGTTCCACACTTTTCAAACTCAGCACATTTACGTAGCTGAAAATTTAGGTTTCTGTTTTTCCATGATTATTCTACACTGCTCATTCCTATGTGATAATAATGGCTCTGGCATGGACATATATGGATAGTCGCTGTACTTTCCGAACGTGAGTAGTGTTAGCACAAATATCTGCTAACTTGTTTGGGTATACCTATTAGAGAAGCACCTACGAGTGAAATCACTTCAATTAATTAGTTTCGCTTTTCCCTTCACTCTGTTGCAATCTTATAGGCGTAACCCTTAACTGATTTACGTCGTCTTGTGTTGTAATCCTTTTATGAGCCTTGCTTCTTTTCACTGAACTAATGGCATATTTCATCGGTTGCAGACTGTGTGCTCGCATCCGTGCTTGGTGTACCCAAACCAATGCAGGTGGACGATCTCGGTTTACTGGTTGAGCTCACACAATTGTTCTCTCAGCGCACACCTTACTCTTTCCGTAGTCGCTATCTTCCATTGCTGTTTAGCAATACACCAGCGGACGTCGAATCGAAGGATGAATTAGTGCAAGGTACTTTATGCATGCCCGTATCTGTGCAAGAAGTACTGGAGGCACAGGCTGCCTTGAAGAATCCTGTCATGGCGTGTGAGAGCAACCAGCTGCCGCCTGCCATTCGTTATCTGTTGGTTGACTGTCGTCCGGCTGACCAATATAATGCAGGACATCTGAACACAGCCTTTTTCTTGGACTCGGAGCTAATGCTTTCCGAGCCTTCTCAGTTTGCATCTACTGTTCAGGTACGTCTTATTAAGTTGAGTAGATATTGGTGACTTTAACACTGTGCTGCTGCTTTCATGTTGTCATGTCAGCCTACTGGCCACTGATTCGCTAACCTACCCCTTATAGGGTACCCCACCCAAGAAGCACCTCATAGTAGAGAAGGATTCTGGCGGTCCACACTTTTTCACATCGTGAATAGAGCATTCCCTCTTAATAAGAAACTTGTGCCTTCGAAACACTTCGAGCGCAGTAAATTTTGAGTCGATTTTTTCGTAGTATCAGTTGTTCGCACTGACTCTTTCACTGATCGAGGAATATGGCACTTTACCTTTTATCTCACACTCAGATGGGAAAAAGCAAACTAAGAGATGTTGATGATGTCATTCACTGCTTTAACCTTTCTCTCGCCAGATCGTCATCATTCATAATCACCAGCTGAACTTGCCGTACAGTGGTTATAGCTGCCACAGTTTCGTTCACCGATGATTTGGGGAGATTGGTTACGTAGCTGCGCACTGGAGGCGGTAGCTGGTATAATTGATGCTTAAATACAGGGCTGTCAGTGAACTTTTCATTGAAGAGATTGACAGGGGAGCTGTGGATTGTAGTCAATAGCTTGGATACGTGAGCGCCATTGAGGGAGCGACTCGGCCATATCTGACATGCCTCTAAGCATTGATGTGTCCCGTCCCGCGGTCCCCATCCAGGGAGACGGCAATGGCCAGCAGAGCTGAGTTTGCTGGTAATTACTTTCATACTTCGCTACCAAGTCATTCTATGACCTTCCCTAGCTCGTTTTCACCCTTCACTTGGGTGTGCAAAAACAGCCTTTCGATGAAGTTGATCGACTGGCATACGGAGCACGTGACCAAGCCAGTGCAACCTATTTAGTGTGATCAGTTCATCTATCGTGGGCGAGTTATTTCTTCTGAAAACCGTTCGACGTCCTCCAGCATTACTGAACCGGTGTTCGCACCAGACTCGGGCAATGCTCCGAAGGTGTCAGTGGTCAAAAACTGAACGTCTTTTGACGTCCTCGACGAGGAGCGGCCAGGTTTCTGACCAGTGGGGGCGAGATGGTTCAGTGGTCAAAGCGCGGATTTACTGACCGGAAATTCCGTGGTTCGGAATTTACCTCTGCATCGGCATGGCAGCTAGGCACCGAAATGGTGTTGCAGTTGAACGATTTTCTTCTTCTTATTTATTTTCTGACCAGTGTAATAATGCAGAGCGCACCGCAGCATTGTAAACTCGACCGTTGACGGATAAGGTGATGTCACTCGTACTTCGCAGGTGGTGCAGTTTTACAAAAGCTGCTCTGGTCTTCCCAATCCGGATGGAAATATCATCTTTCACAAGACCACTGGGACTGATACACCTGCCCAGGTAGACAAATTTGTCTACCACCTCATTCAGCTCATCCACAAGCATGAGGTTAGGGTTCGAGCCCACCCAGTCTTGCAGTAGCAGTTTACATTTTGCGGGTTGGAGCGCATGCCAAACCATGGGCAGATTAGATTATTTAATATTGTTTGCATTACCACGGTCTCAGATCCTAGAAAAGCTATGTCCTCTGCGTACTCAATATCTGTGAGTGAACACCCAGGGAGCACTTCGACCCCACAGGCACCATAATCGTATCAATGACGACGTTGAAGAGGGAAGGTGAAAGAGGGCACCACTTGATGTGGTGAACTCAGGCGAGAGCTTCCCATAAACCTTCACACGTTCGCGGGAATTAGCGTACAGTGTCTTAAGGAGGGCCAAGGATTTTGGGGGACACCTTTGCTCCACAGACACTGCCATAGTGCCTGACAGTCCACAGCTTTCAAATCCAGGAAGACGACCACTGTTGGTTGCCGGAAGCATTGTGGCTGTCCCAGAATCTGTCGGAGGTTGAAAATATGATCGATACATCCTCTTGCAGGACGGAACCCAGCTTGGTTTTCACGGATCTCTCTCGTTGTGTTCAGTCAACCTTCGAAGGATAAGACCAGACAGCACCTTTGGTGCCACAGGTACCAGGCTGATGCCACAGTGGCTTCTGCACAGCGTCCACGTGCCATTTTTGAAGGCAGAAATAACTGTCGACATGCTCCATTGTGCAGGGCTTTCTCTTAGCTCCACATCGCACCGATAAAGTTGTTAGATGAGTCACCGGGGGTTCTCCGCTTTCTTTGAATAGAGCTGGATACAGACCGTCCGGTCCTGGTGCCTTCTCACGATTCGGTACGGATATTTCATTCCTTATTTCTTCTCCCGACATTCCATTTTCCCGTATGCACCATCTCCACAGGCTGTGTTGCAGGAGGCCAGCTAAACTGTTCTTCGAAGTGTTCGGCCCATCTTTCCAGTCGATATTTTTGCGAGTGAATTAATGAACCGTCTTTTTCACTTATCGTTCCACTGGCCGTTGCTTTCCTAGGGTCTGTCGATCGTATCAGTTCATATAGGGCATGGCTGATCCCGGAATCAAAACCGTTCTCCATCTCCCGAGCTTTCGATGTAACCAGAGCTCTCGGTCTTTCCTTAGGCTCCTCACTATCTGGGGGATTCGCATGTGCCGTCGTACTCGTTGCCTGCTGGTATGGATCTCCTAGCATCAGTCATGACTGGCCATCTCGACGATATTCAATAGTCTTGTGGTCGAATCGGTGAAGTCGGACAGACAGCACTGAACGCCGGTAGCATAGCTCCTTTCATATTTTGCCGTGCTTCATCCACGTGCTCGCTTTCAGTACAGTATTGGTTTACTGTAGTAGGTTGTTGGGCTAACTCAGATCGATACTGTGGAGCTATGGTAGTTCTTCGAAGATGGTGGATGGGCATGCTTCTTGCTGACTTACGCTATCGCTTGACAGGCAAAATGGATTGGGTTGTATTCATTGAGGGCGGATTCACACGATGCTACCTGTGCTTGACTGAAAGCATTACGAAATATGGCTGTTGACCGATATTAGTGGCACTTACACAGTCAGTTTGTAGCCAGATTGCCTGGGCAAATTTTCGGGGAGTGTGTTGGCACTAGCACTAGTCTCCTTTCTCTTGTTCTTTTCAGGATAAGGCAGTTAAGCACCAGTGTCCTCACACTAGTGTTGATGTTATTATTGAGGGTGATGGTGCAGAACACGAGTGATCCAGTTTTTGATTTGTCGCAGTGCCCTGAGGCGGGACACCCGAAATTAACAAACATGACGTCGATTGAACGGATGTGCCGCGAGCATGCTGCTTACCAGGCGAAGGCATGCCCTGATTGGCCAGAACGTTAGCCAATCAGGATCGAGCATTTCAATTCGGCGCTTCCTCCCCTTCACGAAGTTCTAACATGACCTTGTGGAAACTTCTGTGATCGCCCTATAAATACGGTTGTAAAATTTTTTGCTTGTGTCCATAAAAGACTGTCTGAATCTGCCGTGCCTCCGGATATACAACAGTGGGCGGAACAACAAGCAACAACATAATAGTTGCAATACCGTCTGCAGTGGTGTTATGCTTTTGCGGTGATTTACTTCATGAGTTGTTCAGTTGTTACACCCTATCCGTGCCTAGGCGCTGTCACCCGAATCAGGTCCGAGAGCTGAGATACTGCCAAGTCACCCAAGCGTAGACAGGAGCAATCGAATTGCCGGGGTTAGGTTCGAACCACGAACCTTCTGGTTAGTAAGTACGTGCCTTGACCACTGCACTACCTCGATCTGTATCATGGCTGAAAGTTTTCGCGTCCTGACAGAGCAGTCCGGAGCGATCCAAAGATGACTTTGTTGTAAGCTGTTGTTAGACATGGCGTCCAGTCAAAGAAACAGTAGTTAACAAGAGAAAAATGGTTCACACGGAGAAACGCGTCCTGGAATTAGTAGCCATCTTACGTGTCTTTTCCAGTGCAGTGGCGCTAGAAAGTATGTCCGAGAAACAGATTTTGTTTGCTACTTTTTTTTGGAATGTTCTCGAGATTCTGGCACTGAAGGGTTTCATACTACCGTCATTGTGTATCGCTGGGCCAACGACCGAATGAATCACTCCGAGGTCTGAACTGCTAGAACAATGAGCGCTCATTGCGCCTTGCTGAAACGGAGTGAGGCGGTAACGTTGCCGTGATTCATGTCTGCATCCCAGTCCGAATTTGGACGTGGCCATTGCTCGTTGTGATCATTTCACTTGTTTACAAATTATGAAATCACTTAACAGAGTGCACGAAATCTTGCATAACTGTTTTCCCGCGTAGTGTTGAGAACGCATACGATGATTGGTCTGGACTGTATTTAAGGTTGGTGTGTGCCCTTGAACTGGCGAGAAAGTGGGGTTTTTATGGCCTTTTTTATTCTGGCTTCGTTTTGGGCCTAAACTCTAACTAAGCAACGTCTCGAAGTAACTAACAGCATGAGTTCTTCCGATTCGTTCTTCTCATAGGGGTCGTACTGTAGTATTCTAGCACTCGGTGGATGCTATTTTCCTACAGAACTGTAACTTTTGTTTAATACGAGCAGTATTCTGACGTGATGAGCAATGTCAACAATACGAGTTGGATGGTGGTTTCCATAATATCTTATGGAAAGCTTTCGCCTGAGTCCACCATGTTCAGTATTTTAAGTCGACAGCCATCCCTCGCCATCCATCTTCAAATTTACTATTGTTACGGTGCATGGTACTTCTGTCTGCTTTCCCTATCCGGGTATCGAAGTGCTCCCGGGTCATTAACTCAGGGATTAAGTACAAAGACTAAATTACTCTCCTTGGTTCAGATTTTTTTATAGTTGGATGACATTTAAATAACCGAAGTAATTCTGCCGCACGGATTGGTATGCGCTTCACACCTGCAGTGTAAAGTGTTGCCGCAAGGCTGGATGGGATCAAGACCAAACTTCGTGGTTGCAATCAACATTGTAGGTAGATTTATTTATCTGCACAGTTGAATGCGTTTTGACGGACTGGCAGAGGGCGGGATCATTCCCGGTACCAGGACGGCCACGGTGTTTTTGCTGACCTTCGGTTCCCCGGTGTGACAGCAGGATAGAGTGTGCACCGCGGTAGTTCGATCCATACTGTTCGTCGCATCAGAAGCGTGGCTTGTAGGCACAGAGGATACACGACAACCGTGGTCATCCAGGTCTTCGAAGCGCTGGCCGGATCTGGTGGGAACATCGGATTAGGAGTACTTAGGTATGCCACATGGTCCTAGGGAAGATGAACCCTCTGGCGATGGACGAGCTAATTGCCCATTGTAGGTTACGCTGGTTATGAGACATACTTTGCATGCTAGAATTCTTTTTGTCCAGCCTTGTGCTGGGTAAAAACGACTAACAGGCGGACAGTCCGTGATATACCATCGAACTATGTTATCCTTTACCAGTAAGCTCAGTTAGGCTGGCAACTGTCTCTTCTCTGAATGGGGACCCTTGGACTCAAGCCACGAAGGATTGCAGAGATGGCTTACGTATCAGTCGGTGGCACCCATCCAGCAAAGCTGTAGTCTTTAGTGCGTAGCTATCCGGTTTTCCGCCATTCATGCGACTGGAAGGGGGAACGTCAAGCGATTAATTGGTCCGTCGCTTCTAATGGCAATACCTTACCTCGCTTCCCATCGTTCGGTGGCTGGAACTGTATCAGCTGGAACCATATTTCCATCGGTACACCGCTCATAGGTTACCGACCGAACTGAGCACAGCTTTATTGTTCGCAAGATGAGACCGTGCAAGAAGTCTATCAACGACAGCTGACCAAAGACCCACGAACTCGAAGAAATTCAGTTGAGTGAATGAAGACTGCTTCGAAATCTGAAAACCCGTGAAATCGTTGTTTGACTGTGTGCGTTCCAAAAGAGAGCGGCAACCCGATTCAAGTTGGATATCCGGCGATTTGTTCCCCTATTTGATACAGGGGAAGCTATCACACTGGGTTCAAAGCATGATTAAACAAGGTGACCTGTGAAGCACTGCTCGTCTCGCAGTCTAGAGGCCGACTGGGAGAAACGGTAGCCGAGGAAGGCTCAGGAAGTGGAGAGGACCGCAGCTCGTGGAAATACTCAAATTCGTATTCAACCAACATTGGACCAAGAAAAAACTGCTGCTCAGTGCATTTATCAGCAGCATTGCAGTTTAAATTTTGTCTCCTGCTTGGATGGGCAAAGCACTTCAAAAAACAAATTAACTGGTCTGAGTTACCAGCATAACGATCAACACACCATCAGCTTCACATGGGAATGCGAAATACTTGACTAAAATGAGGTCAAAAACGAAACCACGCTTTTGAAGAAAAACAAAAATCCCGGTCTTGACTGTCTTCTCCGTGTGTTATTTGGAGTGCGGACCTCGTTCGCACTTGGCACAACTGAAAGGCGAAAAAATGCCGGAGGGATGGCAGATATAAAATGTTATTCCTGTCTTGAAAACAGCGTTAGGTACAAGCGTGAGACCAGTGAGGATAAGTATAGTCACCATCGCTTCTAAGTTGTTAACAGGTATCAGCCTACGTATGCCTAACAGCTCTCGGAGAAGCCAAGTCGCGAAAATATAGCAGGATTCCTTCCGGTCGTGGAATGCCTTTGTTTTTAGGGTGCTCCGAACACACTTCTCCGACCGCCATACTACATCTCTGACGTCCTGTAGCATCACGGACAGTATTCCCGTGAGTTCGTTATTAAAAGTGGTGTTCGTGAGGCTCATCCTTGGACACCTGCAATTTTTCATCGAAATACTTATTGAAGAAACGATCGCTGTGTTCTATCCCAGTTGTGGAACTGTTTTCTGCTGAATACCTCAAAGAGTATGCAGGCGATATCGTGCCACTTGGTTAGGATTTCATCGGCATACAAGCCACTCTAAATCTACATATTAATGCCATGCATTTTGGTATGCGCTTCGAACTTTTGAAGCGCTAGGTGCTGATGCGTGACTTGATAGGTAAGCTAATCAGCCAGATTTACTTGTTTTGGTAGCTGCATCGCGTTGGATCAAAGCACTCATTATGAGGTGACTGTTTTGCAGTGCAGTGCATCTTAGTGTAGATTTTACGCTGCTGAAGCCTGGCCAAGTTCCGACTGGAAGAAGTTGCAAGGCGGATAACCTTTGTCCTGGTGGCGAAACGCGAGAAACTAAGTGTCCCATCTAAATTAGTGTTTGTCATCTATGGTGTTTAGTTGGTAGAAACTCACAACATCAAACGGGTGGGGGTATTCACCGATTCGGCGGTATCACGCAATTAGTTGTGCCGTTGTATCTGTTCTCTTATTTTTGACCATCAACGCATTTTTCTCTTGTTTCTACTCATTTCTAAGCCCGCTGTTTTGCTCCACTCTACACTATCCTCCGACATGGCTTACAGTGACCCGAAGCACCGTACGGTTGTCTTGGTGAACCGCATCACAGCCATGCCCGTTCAAATGCACTGAGACTGTTCACACAGGCGGAGTAGTCGTCTCAAAGCTATCTGACGTATTATCGCCCCGATTACCATCAATGATTGTTCACTAACTCAAGTTGATTGCATAAAATATCTCGATGGTATCGTCTCCTCTGGCTTGAAACGGCTTGAACATGACAGATTTTTCAAAATTTTCGGATCGTGTCACCTCAAACGATGTCTTTCTTCCTCAAAAACTGCTAGTTCGTATATCAGAAAGTTTCCACTTGTCAGTGGTTAGAGGTCTACATTATACTGTTCATCTGTCGTTATATGCAGGCGGACTGTATTATCATCAAACGACACATCCTCCTTCTACCAGATTCCGGTGAAATTCTGTTCACTTTCCTGATAGGTACGTCGATTGGAAGGCCGATGGATGCCTGCACGAAACTCAAGCAACCCTTTATGACGTCTCCCACTTTCACATTCAGATATGTTCAAATGCTTCTCGAAACTTCCATTGCATAGCATCGGTGTGCATTTACACGCATGAACATGGGGATATACAAACTGTGGTTCCTTATCTCGTTGGCTTACTGGCTTCGGACATTTTAATGAGTGAACCTATAGGAGTGATGTCCATCCTTAATCACGAGCATTTTCACCTCACTAAGTCCTTCCCGTTTTTCCCCAGGTTTTTTCTGTGCAAGTCTTTCATAAACATACATGTCCCTGTACTCTGGGTAAAACGCTGTTATCCGAAAATTCGCCGGCGATGACAAATAAAGAGAATTTCTTAACTTGTCCTGAAAGAACATTAGCCTCTTATCCACCGGTGCGACCTACACTTTTTGGTTAAGTGTAGATTTACGTGCGGATCACGGTTAGTTTTGCGACATTTACACACCGAGTAACTCCAGTAGTTTTATTGCTCGCCTGCGGTATAACACCATGTACTCCGCTGCCTTAAGCACTTCGTAAATTGACTCAATTGGTCAATCTCAAAACCTCAGACCTACTTCACGGTTTGAATGTCGTGCTGATTTGTTATGCCCGATTTGTTCTTTTCTTTCAGGCCTTGCTCCAATCTCAGAAACGCGCTCTGGATGCTGGATCTCACGCTGCTGGGGAGCACATAACATTTTTGAGTAGTGGTCGTGAAGCTGAGGACAATGTTGCCAATGTTGTTGTAGCAGCATTCTTGCGAATGAATACCCCATACGTTAGTCTCATTGAGGGGGGATATTCTGCAGTACATGAATCCCTAGGGCCGAACGAATTGTTACGTAATCTTGTAAATCATGATCCACGGCAATGTTTATGTTGCAAGACTCAACAACCCACGAAAAAGGATAATGGGCTGATGGATCGGATCGTATCCAATGCGAAGTTTGTTGCCGGTCAGAATGTGATTCCCACTGTGGACAAAGCTGGCAAATCAGTCGAAGGGCTATTTTCTAAGCTCTCAATTTTCAAAAGCAGTCAGCCTTCCGTAAAAGATGCAAACCAATCAGCAAAGAGCCCCGACAAAATGATCCAGAGGTTTGGTGTTCCGTCTGCTGACCTGAATATACCTCCAAACAGTGAACGAAAAAACTCATGTCATAAAGTGGGTATTGGGTCAAAGCCTCTGCGCTCCCTCTCATATCGGAACACATCATCCGTCTTCAGTATTGATGAAGAGGCTGATGAAGAAGAGGTTAGCAAAGAACATCCGCCGGAACAGTTGGATACTGTTCCCGTCAACGAGAGCCACACTACACGCAAAGGCTCGTTGTGGTCCAAAAACTGGTCTGTGCGATCGACTACCACACTGTCACGAGGCGATAGTCCTTTACGTCCTGGTGGTCTGGATAGCAGTGAACCAGGTGATTTAATTGACACAACACAATGGTCTTCTCGCCCTGAGGTGCGTGGGGTCTTCGAATGTCAGTTAATTGACAGCTCCGGTCGTCTTTCAAGTGAAGGCTGTCTTGTGTTGGCTGAGCGACATATGTTAGTCCTTCGTAACCAAACGACTCGTTCCACTGCTCAGTTGGTCAGTTCTATCGGGTCGGCGATCCAGTCGGTTCTCACAAGGTCTACTGAGTCACTGCCATTCCAGTCTACAAAACGACCGCGACATGCGGTTGTCTTGCGTTCGGTCCCACTGGGTCTGATTACACGCATCACGGCTATCAAAGGCTTGCCGGGCTGTCCTCTTTCACCTTTCCCCCCAATCTTAGTCATTGATACGATCATGGAAGACTCACTATCAGCCCCTAATGCCTGTGAGTTCGAAGTGCTCCCTGGGCTTACAGACATCGAGTCCGGATTGGAAGTGCCAGACCAGCTTTTGTGAGCCTGCGTCACCTGTGGCATAGGCGTGGCATCATCTTAACCGTCAACGGTCGAGTTAACAACGCCACGGTGCGCTCCATATTACTATACGGATCAGAAACCTGGCCGCTGCTCGTCGAGGACTTAAAAAGACTTTCAGTGTTTGACCATCGATGTCTTCGGGGCATTCCCCTAGTCTGGTGGGAACACCGGATCAGTAATGCTGAAGTTCATTGAAATAGTTTTCGGAAGAAATAACTCGCCCACGATAGATGAACTGATCACTCTCCACATGTTGCGCTGGCCTGGCCACGTGCTCCGTATGCCAGTTGACCGACTTCCTCGTAGGGTTCTTTTCGCTCAACCAAATGAAGGGTGGAAGCGAGCCAGAGGCGGTCAAACAATGACTTGGTAGCGAAGTATAAAAGCCATTACCAGCAAACTCAGATGCGCTGGTCATTGCGGTCTTCCCGGATGGAGACCCCGATACGGGCCACATCGATGGTTAGAGACACTGTCAGCTTGGCGCAGTCGCGTCCTCAATGGCGTTCGTGCAGCCAAGCTATCGCCTTTAATGCATAGCTCCCTTCCCTACCCCCCATTTAACAGTCCTGTATTTACGTACCAGTGTACCACCTCCCGCAGCTACTTATCCTCACCAAATCATCGGTGAACGAAACTGTGGCAGCTACAACCACTGTACGACAAGTACGCGGTTTCTTACAGCCGATAAGGATAATGGGGATGACAACGAGCAAAGAGTGTTAACCTGGAGTGAGACGTATGAAGTTTGTTTTTGGTATGGTTTGGCGCCCAGATTTTAAAAGTACGACGCAGTGGAAGGTCTTCAACCGAGGCAGCCGATGTCCAAAGCTTCGTACGAAAATGCAAATCATTTCCGTGTTCAAACCAACGATGTGTATGCGAAGACAAGGGTTACCATACTGAGATCCAAATGTACTGTTCAATCCGGCCCACCTTGAGGATTGTCGCAATCACACTGTGCGATTAGGTGGGTGCAACTGTTCCTAAGGGTTAGACGTCTTCGTGTCAACACAACTGTTTGGTTTTGACTGTTAATTTTAGTTTGTGGTAGCTGATTTCTTGGTAAATATGGATCCAGTTTTAGAATGGCATTAATCATAATGATAACTGGCCATCGTAGAAAGAGGTTGTTACTGCGGTTCCTGGTTTCCGTGCCTGTTGCATATTTCCTAACTGTCATAGACTAGTCTCTTCTATGCAGTTTGCATTCGCACGCGTTACAACCCTCATGTAATCTCTTCGAGGTCTCTTTAACTACACGATGTTTTGACAAACTTTCTGCTTATGACCATTTTTCCGGTGGGATGAGGTATGTGATAGGTGGTAAATCACCACAGACGATTCATAACACCTCAAGTCATTGAATTCACTGTCACATTACATTGCTGGACTATCCTTTTTCTCGCTTGATTACATTTCCGAATGGTGAATTCAACAGAATATGAGTCAGTACATATCCTTTTCTGTCGACCGCAATACCGTCAGCAAACCAAAACTGTATGATCAGTTTCTGGACTCGCGTTGATGCGTGCACGTCAGACGTTAGAGGTCAGCGTGGTAGTGTGTCGTTGAGATCGAATGAGTTTGTGGCATGCACGAATCCGTAAAAAAATGAAGCAAGAGCAGCTGCTAGGTCGATGTGCTTTTGATCGGCTGCGTTCCTTTCACAAGTTTGTTCAGCAGTAATGGTGACGTACATCTGCCCCTCTTGGAGAGGATTGACAAAACGCTAGTCTCCTCAGCGGAGAAGGGTCAGATGTAGTTAAACTGATGCCCGTTGGTACTTTTCGCGCCAGTTAGTTGTCGGAAGGTTTATCTTCACTCTTTGCTGACTTTCATTTGACCCGCCGTTGACTGTTTGATGAGGCAACGGTATCACGCATGAAATCTGGTGTGCTAAATCTCCCTCACTACCTGTACAGCCATTTGACTTCGAAGTTCACTGAAAAATTGTGATGGCGGTACAAGACCATCCGAATAATCAGTTCAGTCCAATCACGCAACTCGCGGATGTGATCTACCTTAATACCCTTGTCCTTATGAGTAACAGAATAACAGAACTGCAGGCCTTATTAGCGATTTTCTGGGTTAGAAAAAAATTCAAGGAAAACGAAGTTCCTCAGCACAAACCAGATCGATGAATGGATTTCCTAGATCACAACCAGCAAAAATTTGTGATGTGCATCTCTAGCAGCTGTTATAGCTAAAGAAGAAAGAATAAAGGAGTTAATACCGAATTTACAATCACAGAAAACGCCTTCAGTTGAACAATCTTTTCTGAAACGTCTCATATCAACCGTCCGGCTACCATACCACACGCGTGAGAAACCGCCACTTCAAGCTGGCCAGCTATGCTTACTCAGTGTGCTTGATCACTGAAGCTCTGATGGATAAAGTCATCATCATCATCATCATCATCGACAGCATGACATCAGTGCTCAACACCGATGCTTAACTGCCGTACAACCATGATTTATTTGAAAGCCTTATTGTGAAGGAAAGAATAAAGGTGAATGGGGAAGGGACTTAGTGCTATCTTACTACAATCATTCCGAGGTGCCTACGCCTCCAGACACTCATTCAGGCAATCTGGATAGAAACGGACAACAAGNGGATATACAAACTGTGGTTCCTTATCTCGTTGGCTTACTGGCTTCGGACATTTTAATGAGTGAACCTATAGGAGTGATGTCCATCCTTAATCACGAGCATTTTCACCTCACTAAGTCCTTCCCGTTTTTCCCCAGGTTTTTTCTGTGCAAGTCTTTCATAAACATACATGTCCCTGTACTCTGGGTAAAACGCTGTTATCCGAAAATTCGCCGGCGATGACAAATAAAGAGAATTTCTTAACTTGTCCTGAAAGAACATTAGCCTCTTATCCACCGGTGCGACCTACACTTTTTGGTTAAGTGTAGATTTACGTGCGGATCACGGTTAGTTTTGCGACATTTACACACCGAGTAACTCCAGTAGTTTTATTGCTCGCCTGCGGTATAACACCATGTACTCCGCTGCCTTAAGCACTTCGTAAATTGACTCAATTGGTCAATCTCAAAACCTCAGACCTACTTCACGGTTTGAATGTCGTGCTGATTTGTTATGCCCGATTTGTTCTTTTCTTTCAGGCCTTGCTCCAATCTCAGAAACGCGCTCTGGATGCTGGATCTCACGCTGCTGGGGAGCACATAACATTTTTGAGTAGTGGTCGTGAAGCTGAGGACAATGTTGCCAATGTTGTTGTAGCAGCATTCTTGCGAATGAATACCCCATACGTTAGTCTCATTGAGGGGGGATATTCTGCAGTACATGAATCCCTAGGGCCGAACGAATTGTTACGTAATCTTGTAAATCATGATCCACGGCAATGTTTATGTTGCAAGACTCAACAACCCACGAAAAAGGATAATGGGCTGATGGATCGGATCGTATCCAATGCGAAGTTTGTTGCCGGTCAGAATGTGATTCCCACTGTGGACAAAGCTGGCAAATCAGTCGAAGGGCTATTTTCTAAGCTCTCAATTTTCAAAAGCAGTCAGCCTTCCGTAAAAGATGCAAATCAATCAGCAAATAGCCCCGACAAAATGATCCAGAGGTTTGGTGTTCCGTCTGCTGACCTGAATATACCTCCAAACAGTGAACGAAAAAACTCATGTCATAAAGTGGGTATTGGGTCAAATCCTCTGCGCTCCCTCTCATATCGGAACACATCATCCGTCTTCAGTATTGATGAAGAGGCTGATGAAGAAGAGGTTAGCAAAGAACATCCGCCGGAACAGTTGGATACTGTTCCCGTCAACGAGAGCCACACTACACGCAAAGGCTCGTTGTGGTCCAAAAACTGGTCTGTGCGATCGACTACCACACTGTCACGAGGCGATAGTCCTTTACGTCCTGGTGGTCTGGATAGCAGTGAACCAGGTGATTTAATTGACACAACACAATGGTCTTCTCGCCCTGAGGTGCGTGGCGTCTTCGAATGTCAGTTAATTGACAGCTCCGGTCGTCTTTCAAGTGAAGGCTGTCTTGTGTTGGCTGAGCGACATATGTTAGTCCTTCGTAACCAAACGACTCGTTCCACTGCTCAGTTGGTCAGTTCTATCGGGTCGGCAATCCAGTCGGTTCTCACAAGGTCTACTGAGTCACCGCCATTCCAGTCTACAAAACGACCGCGACATGCGGTTGTCTTGCGTTCGGTCCCACTGGGTCTGATTACACGCATCACGGCTAACAAACGCTTACCAGAATGTATCACATTCCACTATTCTGGCATAGATTCAGCTGATCTGTTGCGACTCAATGAGCAAACTTTAGGGGCACGAGACCGCTTGTTCATCCCAAAAGCTGGTGAAGCTGTGCGTATGATCAAACTTGCAATAGTGAACGTGGCCATGTCATCGTCTGCAACTGATGAAGCCTAATTTACGGAGAAATGACATGTAACTTATATCATATCACAAATCAAGCACATTGTGTTACCCTTATGCTGCACCCATTGGTTGTTTTTTGTGTTTGTATATTCTTTTTCGTTACGCAAAATCTGCCTAATGCGTAGCTAGCAGGACTTACTCGATTTTCACTCTTCGCCGTCTTACCATTGTTTTCTCTCTTTCCTACTCCTGTCTTTCATCTTATTTATAATCGAATCCCAAAAAATACTCAGAATGTTTGAAAGTATTTTCTTTTACATATTAATTGTCTCTTTCCGACTGTTATAAGTTTTCGATTTAGACACCTCAAGACTACTGTCTAAAAGGTCAGACAGATTTCTGGTGTAGTTACAGCACTGTGTCCCAGCGACCGTGCTAGTCTAGGTGCAGGATACAAGGTGTTCGTTCATGTCTTGCAAGTCTGACAGCATGTACAAGTTTTTCTACAAGGCTGAACTCGTGCAGAAAAAACGCTGGACAGATTGTGAAAACTCGAACTTCTTGGTATTTGGCACATGAAGGCAGTCAAATTTAGAAACTGGGTGGAATCAGTAAGCTTCTGGAATAACTCAGATCCGCACCTACATCTCACAAATGCCTGTCTCTGTGTTTGGTGAAGTGCATAAAGAGCCTTGAGTTTCTAGAACGTAGATTTCCTAACGCCCCTATTCTCTAAGAAAGCATGAAGTTAATATTCAGGTTCTTTCCAATACTCTTATATGTTCATCTTCACGGTTTTGTTTACATAACCTATCTAGACTCGGCCAAAGTGACTCCGCCAACTTCGGAACAACTATATATATACTGACATCATTGTCTAAGTGATAATCTCAACCTGTGTCTCTCACAGGGGTGTCAGCAGCTAGCAGAGTTATTGGCCGCATACTGCTGTTGCTATCAATGATAATGTGATCCATTTCGCACTTTTTGAAACACGTAAACGTTTCGGTAATATCTGTCGTTCGTATATAATTACACAGGTTACAAAACAAATCTAAATGTGCTCATTTATAGATTGCCGTTGAGAAACGCACAGGAAAAACGACGTAATAATCAACCAATGGTTATGTCGGGGTAAATCGATTGCCAAATCTCAGTCAATTTTCATCGTCCATTAGTAGGCTTATCGAATTAATATCACGTGCCGACGTGTTGCCGAATTGCTTGCATCGCGCAACATACAGTGTGTGAAACACCATTAGGACCATTTCGCTTAATTTGAGACGTAATTTTTAAGCACGCGTCCACGAGATATGTGTTCTTTTCCTGTCTTGTACAAAAGTAACTCAGAAACGTCACCTGGGCTAAGTACGGAAATGAGCACATGCCATGATGAAATGCACCGTTTTATCCCAGTTCAAATTAAATTATGCAGTAGTTCGGTTACATCATGCATCTCCATACGCCTTCAGTTTACCAACAGAATTCTCACACAAATATTTCGAGATTATGTTGTGCGAATTTCCTTAGGATTTACACCTGAACTACATGAGGGTCAGTGTGAGATAGGTTATCCTAAATTAGTATGGACTGAAGCCCTAGAATGGTGCTTCAGCGTTTCTCTGACATGATGTTTGCGGACGAATGGCAGGTGGTCATTAGGTGTCCGAATGTGGGTGTCGGTCATTTTTTCGTCTGATATGTCCGAACTACCTTCCTGCCCACTGTGCTGGACAAATCTCACCAGATCGTCCACTGCGACTTCAGTTATTGCGTATTCTGTCTTTTTTAAGCTATGCGTACAGCTGGTCAAACCATATAAGCTGTCAAGGGTGAATTTTTCTCAGTTGAATATCAAATTTTCCCATTCGTGATTACAGATGGTTGGCTCTGCACTGCATGTGCATTGTAGCTGGCAAGAGTACCTTCCTCATCTTTGTGCGGTTGATCATGGGGAGCCTAGGGAAGTCCAAATTCAAATTCAGACATCGCTGTCTGTTTCAAGGCGGTTCTAATAACGTGTATTTCGCCTTCTGAGTTTTCGTGTCCCACCCTGGATTTCTAAGGAGTTGAGGACAGAGATTTCCACGGTCGTTTCCGACCTGAATGCACCAGTCGCAATACGTCTGCTCGTCCGGTTGGTCGAATTTTTCCGGTCACGTGTGACGGCAATGGCCTGTATGCCGTAGTCTAAATGGCCAAACTGGACTGTCGTATTTATTCGGAGAGGTATTTCACCGTTTTCATTCACAGTCGAGATTATCACATTCATGACCTATGTATATTACTGATTAGCTCTGTGAGCATCGCTCCTATCAATTGGACGTATGAAGTAGACTTAATAGTGTCCCATGCCCAACCAAGACTCGAAACATTATCTGAGTTGTGTGGAATTGAAAACAAAATTATCACCATATTTAGTGGAGAGCTGCCAGGTTGTGTCCGAAACTTGCACCTGAGACGAATAGGAGCGGAGAAAACCGGAAAAACAGGTGGCCTTCGTAACGCATCGGACGCTGCATATCACCCCTGTCTTAATGAAGTGATGAAAGTCACAGTTTTATTCGGGGGCTCCCAGCATGACAGTCTATTTACTCTTCCGAAATGATGCATCCATGGAAGAAGGAAAACGTCCTCAGTCCGACAGAACATCTATGTTGTGAACCAAAAACCGAGTCTTTCTTGACGCAGTACGGCGAAACTTATCAGGAGAATCGAAATATCCCGACCATATGTTCTGGTGTATTACGGATTCACGTTTAAATACACGATAGTAATCGATTCGCTTATCCTAATTGATGAAGCAAAAAGTATAAATTTGCTGTTAAAGTAATCAAGCAGCTAAGTTTGTTTTTCAAAACGTGAACGGGTAATATCCAGACTGTGTCCTTTTCAATGACATGTCTATGCCCTATAGTCAACACGTGTCAAGGGCATTTTGGTGAAATTACCACGTCTCCCAGCAAACAACCTTACGTTTGGCGTCGTTAGAAAACAACTAGTTTCGTCCGTATTGTACACCACCAAGAAACGCAGGTGAACTATTTGTGTTGGTCCTTTTCAAAACCTTAATCTATCGATATCCACTTCGCTTTTCCGCCTGAAAATTCACTACAAATGTTACAACGGGATTTAAATCTGACGACCAGCCATTGATGGCTGTGGATTTGACGTATTCCATTTAATATCCTAACTATGCTGCAACAGTGCACCAGAAGTTAGTTGACGGCATGGGCATTGGGTTCCGTATTTGTCCTCACGAATTCTACAACCAACTTACACCCTACTTGTCTCTCCTTCCTTCCAGTGTATGCTTTCGTTTTTCCTAGTCAGCACATTGCGAATCTGAGATGTAGTGCATCGATATTGCTTCTCAATATTCCGCATCGATCAACTATCTGTCTTTCGAACAGTGTACCATCCAAAGAGAGGACGGATCTCTTTTTAAGTTATATTTTTCGTGCTTTTTCGTTCACGTAATAACTGGCTGAGCTGAGAAGCACAGTTTGAATGGGATCAACGTTGCGGTTGAGGTCAACAATGAGCGGTGCAGTACTTGATTACTAATGCCCAAATCGGTGAGCTGAGGAAGGAACTGAAGCTAGATGTTATCATTTACTTTATAATGGCAAGTTCGACGCCTATCAGTTAGTAACTATGGGTTCCCGGATTTGAATTTGTTCAGCTAGTTTGGCCAGGTTTTGAGCAGTTTAGAAACACTCCATTCCTTGGTCTACGTCGTTCAAGATCGTCCCGCACCGTCTGCGTGCGGTTCTTGTTGTACTTTGCCACATAACGTGGTACTGTGGAGTCTCTGGGGGATTGGGAGGTGGCCAAATATAAGAAATAAATGAAAAATCCGGCGGAGAATGCCTGCCGGTAACTCCCCTGAAGAGTGACCTCTCTTTGGGGAACAACTGCATGCACAAATCGCTATAAAAGATGTTCATGGAATACTCACCATTAATATACATGTTAGTACGAGGATGTGATCCTGTATCCAAACGGTTCTTTCATTCAACCGTTTTCCTGAAAGCTTGTGACAGCGTCGTGCTAGGCAACCAGTACCTTTAAACTATGGGCCTCGAATCATATCCCTCAATACGTCTTTCGAACCCAACACTTGTAGTCTTACCACCCAAGTGACTTCACTATTTAGGCTCACATCTTGGCTAGGTTCTAAGGCGATACATTGGAAAGCAAAATAAAGCCGTATGCAATATCGAGCGTTAAGGCCCTGAGGTTCGTTTCCGTGTGTACCTGTTTGATTTGTTGTTTAGATCACCCGATAAGCACTGTGTTGACTAGCCATATGTCTATCATAGATAGTGGGACGATGGTTACCAGGTGCTTATGAAGGAAAAGCTGGAAGCACAAAACTTTAGAAAGGCATTCTCATCGACTTCTTTCCGCAGAGGCTAGCAAAGGTGTCTAAGTACCCAAGCTCAACCCTTACGATTGCTCTAAGGATGCTTTAGCACAGTACCTGCTAGTTGCCTTGATAGGATACGACGTCAGGTGAAAAGCTGCTGTGGGGCGGACGCTCTGTGAAAACAACCATGAAATCAGCCCGGTAGCTGTGGCATCGAAGGTCCCATATGGTCTTATCCTTCGATGGTTGACTGCACACAGGGAGGGGCGGATCCGACTGGAACAAGTTGCAAGGCGGATAACCTTTGTCCTGGTGGCGAAACGCGAGAAACTAAGTGTCCCATCTAAATTAGTGTTTGTCATCTATGGTGTTTAGTTGGTAGAAACTCACAACATCAAACGGGTGGGGGTATTCACCGATTCGGCGGTATCACGCAATTAGTTGTGCCGTTGTATCTGTTCTCTTATTTTTGACCATCAACGCATTTTTCTCTTGTTTCTACTCATTTCTAAGCCCGCTGTTTTGCTCCACTCTACACTATCCTCCGACATGGCTTACAGTGACCCGAAGCACCGTACGGTTGTCTTGGTGAACCGCATCACAGCCATGCCCGTTCAAATGCACTGAGACTGTTCACACAGGCGGAGTAGTCGTCTCAAAGCTATCTGACGTATTATCGCCCCGATTACCATCAATGATTGTTCACTAACTCAAGTTGATTGCATAAAATATCTCGATGGTATCGTCTCCTCTGGCTTGAAACGGCTTGAACATGACAGATTTTTCAAAATTTTCGGATCGTGTCACCTCAAACGATGTCTTTCTTCCTCAAAAACTGCTAGTTCGTATATCAGAAAGTTTCCACTTGTCAGTGGTTAGAGGTCTACATTATACTGTTCATCTGTCGTTATATGCAGGCGGACTGTATTATCATCAAACGACACATCCTCCTTCTACCAGATTCCGGTGAAATTCTGTTCACTTTCCTGATAGGTACGTCGATTGGAAGGCCGATGGATGCCTGCACGAAACTCAAGCAACCCTTTATGACGTCTCCCACTTTCACATTCAGATATGTTCAAATGCTTCTCGAAACTTCCATTGCATAGCATCGGTGTGCATTTACACGCATGAACATGGGGATATACAAACTGTGGTTCCTTATCTCGTTGGCTTACTGGCTTCGGACATTTTAATGAGTGAACCTATAGGAGTGATGTCCATCCTTAATCACGAGCATTTTCACCTCACTAAGTCCTTCCCGTTTTTCCCCAGGTTTTTTCTGTGCAAGTCTTTCATAAACATACATGTCCCTGTACTCTGGGTAAAACGCTGTTATCCGAAAATTCGCCGGCGATGACAAATAAAGAGAATTTCTTAACTTGTCCTGAAAGAACATTAGCCTCTTATCCACCGGTGCGACCTACACTTTTTGGTTAAGTGTAGATTTACGTGCGGATCACGGTTAGTTTTGCGACATTTACACACCGAGTAACTCCAGTAGTTTTATTGCTCGCCTGCGGTATAACACCATGTACTCCGCTGCCTTAAGCACTTCGTAAATTGACTCAATTGGTCAATCTCAAAACCTCAGACCTACTTCACGGTTTGAATGTCGTGCTGATTTGTTATGCCCGATTTGTTCTTCTCTTTCAGGCCTTGCTCCAATCTCAGAAACGCGCTCTGGATGCTGGATCTCACGCTGCTGGGGAGCACATAACATTTTTGAGTAGTGGTCGTGAAGCTGAGGACAATGTTGCCAATGTTGTTGTAGCAGCATTCTTGCGAATGAATACCCCATACGTTAGTCTCATTGAGGGGGGATATTCTGCAGTACATGAATCCCTAGGGCCGAACGAATTGTTACGTAATCTTGTAAATCATGATCCACGGCAATGTTTATGTTGCAAGACTCAACAACCCACGAAAAAGGATAATGGGCTGATGGATCGGATCGTATCCAATGCGAAGTTTGTTGCCGGTCAGAATGTGATTCCCACTGTGGACAAAGCTGGCAAATCAGTCGAAGGGCTATTTTCTAAGCTCTCAATTTTCAAAAGCAGTCAGCCTTCCGTAAAAGATGCAAATCAATCAGCAAAGAGCCCCGACAAAATGATCCAGAGGTTTGGTGTTCCGTCTGCTGACCTGAATATACCTCCAAACAGTGAACGAAAAAACTCATGTCATAAAGTGGGTATTGGGTCAAAGCCTCTGCACTCGCTCTCGGTTAGGCGGAATCCCACGTGGTTCCCGCTTTACAGCTCGCAGTCGGGTGCTGCTACGGCCTAGAAGCCTACCCCGCGCAAGATTGGCCAATATTTCGGGAAGCTTGCCTGTCCGTCTTGATGCCGAGATGTGATTGGCCAAAAATCTGGACCCAACAGCCAATCATGACGCAGTATTGGTCGAATGCCGGTTGCCAATGGCGCACCCGGAAGGCGTCAGAATTTCCAGAATTTTGTCGCCGCTTACACTATATATATGAAGCGCTGTACAAATGTTCTTGACTCCGTTTGGGCGTTAATATACCTTGTACACTTTTGTTGGTTGTTTTCGACGTGTACGTTAGCTTGGGAGGCTCAGACCGAGAACTAAGCTGAGGAATATACCGTTACTACAATTGGCGAACCGGTACCCACGATGTCAATCGAATTCAGTCAGCTTCGAGATTTATTACAGGAGCAACAAAAGCAGTTTGAAGAAGCGCAACTGAAGCTCATTGAATCACTGACTCAGAGACTGCACATCCAGACAGTAGCAGCCAGTACTGGTGTGTCTTCTGTTTCCTCAACTGATGCAGCCCCGGCCTCAGTCACGGAGTTCACGCTCGACTCTCTTGCTGGTCACACTTTTGACTCCTGGTTCAAGCGGCACGAAGACATGTTTAAGACTGATTTTTCCTAGTTTGACGACGGATGGAAAGTCAGATTATTGCTGTGAATACTCGGCACACCTGAACATGAACGGTACACAAATTTCATTCTCATCAAGCTGCCACGCGATCTCAGCTTTGATGAAACGGTCAGAACACTGTCACATATTCGGCGATCAAACATTACTGTCCAGTATCCGTTACCAGTGCCTAAAGTTGGCCAAGAAGTATGATGATGATGATTTCATCACGTTTGCCGGTGTTGGCAATCGGGAATGCGAGTACTTCAAGCTCAGCTCAATGACGGAGAATCAGTTTAATTGCCTCGTTTTTGTACCCGGTCTCCAGTCGTCCCAAGGTGCTGACCTCAGAACCCGACTGCTTAACAGAATTGAACGGGATGCCGAAATAACGTTTCAGAGCCTCACCACCGAATGTCAACGCCTCATCAACCTGAAGCACGACACGGCTATGATCGGCCAGTCACCTGTGACTTCAAGCAGCTGTGTACACGCAATCAACTCCAGCGCGCCAAAGAAATCTGACAACAAGCCCGATCGAAAACAGAGCAAGCCTCCCACAAGTTGCTGGCACTGCGGTGAGTGACATTTTGCTCGTTATTGCCGGTTTAGGCGTCATAAATGTGCCAGGTGCAATCGTCGTGGTCACAAAGAAGCTTCATGTCGATCTCAAAGGTCGCAGCCACCCGCACACCACCGCGCAGCCCACATATTGCGGTCCAACTCGGACACAGCGACATTCAAAGTTGATTTTGGTTGCCGAAGGAAGTTCGTGACGGTTCGTATCACCAAAATTCCAGTTCGTTTTGCAGCTTGATACGGGCTCCAACACCACACTGCTCAGTGAACAAACCTGGAAACGAATTGGTAAGCCTCATGTGGAACAGACCGAAAATTTGGCCCGTAAAGCTTCTGGTGATAAACTGAAGTAGACTGGCGAGGTTGACTGCTCTATAAGCTTCAACTGCTCGACGGCACAAGCCACGTGCTACCTGACGTCATGCCCCAAACTTGATCTCATAGGGCTGGATTGGATCGAAAAGGTGAAGCTGCTGGATAAGGCAATTAATTCTGTTTGCAACATCACGCACGCAGCACCCGGAGGTGACCTCGAACCAACTCACATCGCGAAACGTCCACTTGAGAACCTCCTACAAGGCTACGCTTCTATATTCGCCGACGAGCTTCGACGGCGCACAAAAGCCAGGGCCAGTCTGTGCCTCCTCCCCGGTGCCAAACCAGTTTTCAGGCCTAAACGCCCAGTACCATATGCAGCCTTACCTCTAGTTGACCAGGAACTGGACCGACTACAGAAGGCTGGTGTTCTCCAACCGACCAACCACTCTGCATGGGCCGCACCGATCGTGTCGGTGAAGAATGCTAACGGGGCCATCCGGTTTTGTGCGGATTCCCCTACTAGTCTCAATGCTGCACTGGATACACATCAATACCCTCTGCTTCTTCCAGACGANATACGGTCACTCCATTCCGATCCTTGATGGTTTCGCTCAGATGGATAAAGAGTATCCGATGTCAGACAACTTTGTAACAGCGTTTTGGTCTTTATGGACTGTTCAACAACTATGTCTGTGATGGTTCGGTTACGTTCTTTGTCCGCGGAATCAAGGCTGGTTGACACAGCCATAATTGTACTGTGAATCGTTGGCCATGGGTAACATTAGTGGGCTGACTAATTCTCACAATAGACAATCGTCGTTACAAAAAATTAAATCCACCTGGAAAACTGGGACTTCTTTAGAAAGTAGCCAACAGATCTCGACAGGAAATATACTTCATATCCAATATACATTTTGTTCGGTAGAGTGGATTCCTGCACTTTAAATGAAAATCATTCCATGCCTGAATTGGCAAATAACTTTTGCCTTTAGGCAGTTTCGAGTGCTTCCAAAAAATGTCTCACAACGCCTTTCGTCCATATTAGAGCACACTAACTGGACGCAGTGGGACCAACCAATTGCCACTCCACTTGAAAGGGTGCGTTTCCAATAATCGGAAAATGAGACTGTAAGCTTGACCGTAATTGGCGATCCCTCCCTGACCAGCTGCCGTCCACAGAAAATTGCATGCTCTCATGACGTCACAAGGTATTCAAAACAACTGCTAACTGTACCCACTGGTATTCGAGTGACTTCCAAGACCTGTGGCCACTCGATAGCTGCCGTCGTAGTTCTGCGGTGTGCCCAAAAGGTCTACAAAAGACGGTCTTCTTAGGGTCGGGGAAACTATCCCTCAGTAGCGTCACTAGGAAAAGATACTGGTATTCTTTACAAACACCTTTTATGTGTAATTCAGTTTCTCAGCATTGTTTCGGGGTAAGCTATGAGATAATGTTGGATCTTAATGGGGAGAAGTTAGTGGGCAATTAAATGGTCACAAATCGACGCCACTTAATCAGGGCTCTTTAGGTGAAAGATTATGTCAAGGATACTGATACCGTCTAGTATACAAACGCTGCAGTTTCTGCCATACCCGAGGTACCATGTTTTGAAAATAGGGACTTCTGACTATCCTCTCTCATTCGTAGGTGGGTGCGCAGCAAAATGTGCTCCAACACACCCGTGCGTATGTCCATTCCAAGCATCTCTGCTTTTAATCGCTGTATTGCCTGTTTTATTCGGACCACCGGGGACCCATCGGTCATACTTGAACCTCTCTCGTCCATTTCGTTTTTCACTCGCTCTAATTCTTCACTCAGTTCTGCTAACGTGCGACTTCGCTCGGTAATTCCACCACTGGCCATGCGGTACTTCAGAGAAACTTCTGAAAGGTTGCTCTGCAAAGTAAGGGAGACGGAAATGAGAACAAGAATTCAAAATGAAATCTTAACGATTGTACTGCCACCTTTGAGTCCCGGGTAAACGCGGTTTGATCAAATGACTGATAGTAGGCCTCCCTTGCTTACACTTGTGAGGTAGTTCCAATAACATTTCCATTTGTTTCTGTGTTGTAGTTTTGGACTATGACGGGAATTTAGCGTTAGGATGTATTCTAAGATAGTTTCCGCTATCCGGGGTCAGGTAGACTTAAAGTGAGATATAGTTGCACACTATGAAGAAATCGTTTGAAACGTCCGACTAGAAATGGTCTTCTGTGGGACGTAGTCTCTTCTGAAATGGGATTGATCACTGGAATGCGTTCCAGAGTCGGTGTTTCCAGGGGATGGCGAACTGGATAAAAATCCCAATTAGTTTATTTTAGGGTCAACTGAAAAGTGAAATTCCGGTAGCTGTGAAGCGTTCAGGGCATTTGCCATAAGAAAGGCCCGGGTAAACGTATTCACACACAGTTTGGGGAGACGCGGGTAACAGCGTGGTCGGAGGAGGCCGGATCCATTAAAATGCGCAAATCTTTGTTGAACCTCTTTTAGCATAGCATCGCCTAAAGCGGACGATGACCGATCATCTGGAAATAGACCGCACAAGAGGAACTCTATCCTAGAGTGATTCTCCACCTGGTTTTTACTTACGCTTGGGATACGTAGTGCAGCTGTCAGAATTTGTCATACATTTATCATAATTTTCCATACAACCAAGCGTGCGGTATCTCCGTCAAAACGTCTAACCAAGTTCGCATAGAACACGCTGGGGAGTTGAAGAGAAAATGAACCAGCAATGGGTTTTTCTGCCTTTCAACTTAGACTGCTTCAGTTTTGTGCAAGTAACTCTAATAATGAACCAAACTAAACAAAGAAGATAGATCTCTGGTTGTTCGTCAGGTGGCCGAGCTTGGGAAACGATTTGCACGAATCAACATTCACCTTTTCACCAACAATGGACACCCGCGAGCTGTCAGAAGCTCAGCACACTGTCGAAGATAGATAGGTGGTTTTCAAGACCTATTGGGAGCAACAGAACATGAACCCTTTGTATTTGCATCTCTTGTAGGGGGTTCAGATATAGATTTTGATAAGTTATGCTACTTTGACCAGTAGGTTTTATGTTCAAGTTGCGTTCCGTGGTTCATTCTTGCTAGTTGGAAAGCTACAATGTACCACCCGGTCGACAGCCAACAAAGTTACCACACGTAACTAACTTTGTCTCTCTATGAATCTTTGACATACGTGGGTTTCTCGTCGTTCAATATAGTTCATGTATTGAGCATAGTTTTTTATTTTGAGCGGAAATCTTGCCTACACCATCAGTAATCCAGCTGTTTTTGGTCGTCCTCATTTTTTATTGGATAGCTCTCGAGGTGAAATGGCGTACCTCTTTTCCCAGCCTTTTCATCTGTTTATAGTCCTCTAATAAACATCAAGTATTCACAATAGAATATTCATGCTACTGAATCGTAAGAGTTCTAGAGATTACCTTTAATGACAAATATCTCCGCATCTGCTACTGCAATAGGTACACCAGAATATGATTCGACTCTAAGGTACTGAGTATTATAAACGTGATGGCTGTGGTGTCGGAAGAGCGCTAGTATTTTATCCTCAGACCATACGGGTCTGAATCTGTAAGTATATTGAAGATCCGGCAAAACAAAACTGCAGTGTAAGACAGACGGGTAGCAACTTAAACGTTATTAATTACCTTACCTGTATGGATTTGTACTGAGCAAGAAGTGGTTCAATCTGACTGTTCATGTACTTTTCCCGACTGTGGATTTTTTCAAGTGCTCTGCTTAGGTCTTCACCAAGTCGTGTTAGGTGTGTCTTCACATCCGTATATGCAGCTTCAATTTCCGATTGATACCGACGCATTTCTTCCAAATGCGAACGCCAGTCTTTCGAGTCTGATCGGATGGTGACCCGCAATTGGGGAAGCACACGTTCGACTTCTAACTGCCAGTCGGTTGGGTCGGCCTCCGACTCGAGTACTCCTTGCATGCAGGCTGTTACACCGTCATCAGAAACTGTCGTCGACTGTGATAGCAATGACCTGTCGTCTAACCTTGGACTTTGTTTCCGCACGTCATGAGCGGAAGTAGTTCGCCGGAAACGTGTTCGGTTTTTCAATGCTTGAACGAGGAAAGCAATCAGCGTGAGGAGCACATGCTATCGAGGAAGTGGATTGCACCAATATTGTAGAGAAAGATCACTGGAATAAAAAAAACTTCAACCTCCTACTTTGATAGTCGGATGTTGGAGCTAGCTGGTGGCGATACACTTACTTAGACTCGCATTTACCGTTTGGCCGGGTAGCATCTCCGCGTCTCAAATCCGTATTATTTCAGTTTTTTAGTACATTTTCCAGTTACGCTCTTCAGGTTCTCTTTTAAGGCTCAAGCTGACCACTGTGTGATGCAAACGCCGGTGAAGCAATTCTGCAGACGGTATTTCCGTCAAATGTGAGTAACAAAGGGATAAGGGGTATAGTGTTCTCTCAGAAAGACCCATTCAAACAAAGACTACTCCTGTCAGCTGCGGAGTAGTGTGCGACCCCTGACGATACTCCCAATCTTCATTTCACAGCGGCGGTTTTTCTTGGGGAATCCTGTAGACGTGAATATGCAGATAAAATACCTGAACAGCTATTTCACTAACAATAATCGCAACAGGCTCAGTCCTGTAACAAAACATCGTCGGACGTGGATGGTATTTTTGTTTTGTTGTTGTGGATAATACTTTTGTTTCTGAACGGTTTGATCAAAGGAAATGTTACAAATAATCGTTACAAAGAGCAGCTGGTGCCAACCATGAGCAGGTCAACATTTTTTTCAAGGAGAACTGAAGCGAGAACAACAAGTTGGGTAAATATATTTTTCCAGTCAATGCGATTGCGATTGCTAGTTACACGCAAGATCGGTTGATCTAGAAATCAAGCATGATGTCTTTGGACGCGAGTTGAATAAGCTGTCCGACTATTCGGAGCATATTTGTTGAGGGATTTTGGGAAATGGAACGGAAATTTTTCCCACTGGTTTTAATGTATGCTGAGAAACAAACACTTTTGGTCACGCGACCACTATCGTCCCCTGGTAAGGGCTAGAACTGCTGTACGAAGTATTGCAAAATTTCTTTCACATAGAAGCAACCGTATCTGGTTTTCAAAATAGACACTTCGAACTCAAATTAGAGTGACCATAGCACAACTCTCAAAGTAATGCAAAGTGAAGGTAGATGGATGAAATAAAGAAGGGTAAAATCGTCGCGAGGACCTTTCACACGTTCTCAGTTACGTGCCGCATTTGTTCAGTAAACCAGTCGGATTTTGCTAGGCTACGTAATTGAGCCAAGTCATAGTTCGTTGACGATTTCCAAAGGGGATACCATTCTAGCTGGGTACCACAAAACCAGTGACCAGAAACTTAATGCATTTCAGTGGGATCGCCCCTATAAGCCATCAGAGGACTCTTGTAGAAACCCTCCTCACAAGATTTCACTCCCCAATCATTTAGATATTAAGCCGAACACATACGGACCACCAAACGCACCATGACTTTACAAGATTATATTCTAGCCCTGTTTTCCTCCAGTTATAATATATTTCCGTGTTTTTGTTCTCGTCAGATTCGTCAGAATAGGGACTTACTTTTGAGCTGGACAGAGGCAGTTGCTAATAGACGTTTCGAAAAGAGGTTATATTTCTAGAAGGATATAGTTGTTTAGTTAGCTTTAGCCGGGTAGGAACAAACGAACCCTACGTCCCGAACCTACTCCCTCCCTTATTCTCCGATTGTCCATCAAGTGCAACGTTTTCCCTCCCAAATGCGATTTGCAAATGCTCGGTTTCCTCATCTTACGGTGCCGCGTCCCAATATGGATTCCTGACACCTGTCTGATCCGATCCCGTGCTATTTGGTTTTACCCTGTACAAACTTTGCTTGCCTTCAGACTTTATTACAATGACAGCAGACTATCGGGTGAGGGTAACGAAATAACACGAGCCCTGATAAATTTGTCAAGTAGATGTTCGTTCTCGGCGCTTACTTCAAGGAAGCCAGTAGGACTCGTTGCCTTATATTTCGTGATTGGGCAAAATCTTAGGATGGGAAAATGAGAGATTACCGAAAATGGGCGATGCTGACAGCCAATATGGTTTACATAAAATCAGTCTGCTATAAGAATGCAGTGGTCTTGCAACCAAATCAATTCCGTGCCACTTGCAGAACATCACGCAGAACTACAGATTATTCTTGAATGGTTAAAGATGTAACCCGATGTGAAAACGATGGCGTTGAGATGGCTTTGGCCATCAGAAGTGATGCTGGTTAGATAACCCTGAATTTCTAATGTGTCAGTTATTCACAAATATAAAAAGCGCTTAGTGTTAGTTTCATTCTTCAATTAGGCTCAAGAGTGATGAAAACCGATCATAATGTCGCCGATTCTGCCCTGATCAAAGATGGACTGTATACACCAGAAACACCCATGTAACGCCCATAACTCTGAATACGCACACGCAGGTTAGATGCATATGTAAGCCTTATACCTATCTATATTTATCTATCTATTTTGTAGTATCTATTTTGTATACACGTCTTCATCAGTTTACGACAAAATTACTCTCTCAACTTAGAACGGTTTCGTTTAAAACAAACTGCATTTCCGTCAAAAGCTGTTCTACATATGGAATTCCGATCAAGCACGTCTAACCTTTTCCAGCCGCCTCGAGTTTGAGCAAGTGAATATATGGTGTGTTTCGCCTATTATGGAACTGGCTGTCTACGGCAGCACATAGGGTTCCCGCGTCTGAGTTCTATGGAACCCTAATACTGCTCGTCAAGTATTTCCCGTGTCCCACAATGTAGCTTTAATGGCAAATTGATGAATGTGGCAAGAGAACACTCAACTTGTACATGAACTTAGGTTCAGATGCCAACTTTTCAATACTGATGATTCATGGAAATCGAGTATTGGTTCAATATTCTCCATTAACTGAAGCGCCAGGGCAGAGTTCCGGCACGAGGAGCGTCACATCTAGTCTTCAGTCATTATAACCTAAGGCGGTTAATTCACTTGCTGTTATTGCAGTCTCTCGAAAGCAATTGACAAAACTGTCGGGATGAACACACGGTCACGTATCCTTTTCATAAGTGGGTTCTCCCTTATGAAACGAATGAGTTTTAGCGCGAATCCGAAGAACACTGGTCTACGAAGATCCCCTTAAGACCAATGACCGTTGCTCTTCATCAGGATTCCTGGAAGAAAAACGGTATCAGAATACCGCTATGGTATTACCAACCTGTATAATTATAATCCCCATCACAGACAGTGACACCAGTGTTAGAGACTGGTGGTTCACTGACTTCACCTGAAACCGAAATTCAAACTTCACAATTACACCCGGTTCGATTTACGAGTGTTGTTAGTCGGTCACCTTAGTTGGAACCATGTTATCATTCTAGTTGAAAAGTATTGTTAGTACTTATTATCATTATTATTTATAAATGTTATTATCGTTATTACCTATCAACATTCAGTGAGTGTTCAAGTTTGAGCGCAAGGGGACACAGGACGGAGTTGTAGGTCGGCGCCCAGTAAGCACACCTTATGTGAACCAAGTATGGACGAGAATCTAGTCTTTGTGAAGTACACAGTGATGGTGATATTTAACTGGCGTGAGGCAGATGCGCAGTGCATCTCGGATTTTCAGCTTTTTGCAATATCTCTGTAAGCTACACAAAAAGAGAATCAAGGAAGCCTTTGTCTAAGAACTTTTCATTTGATGAGCCAACCAACAAGAATATTAAATGAAGTGAGAGGATGGTGCCTAACCTCACGTTCCGCCCAAATTTAGGATAACCGCACTGCTTATCAGACACCCGTACCTGAAGCTACGTGTTTGAAATCCTGCTCGGATGACTGTGAGTTAGAATCTCACCGGAGAGAGATGTGAATTGTTGATGATTCCCCACAATCGTCAGTAAATTTTGATGAGTTATCTCCGAAGTAAGTTCGAAAGAGTTGAAAAAGTGTAGGCTGTGTTGTTGGTTCATGGTGAAAATACTGGTCGGTGCACAGCGGGTATACTAAATGAAACCGTCTGACGTTTCGACGGTTTCGACCAAGATGACCTTTATCAAGGAACAAATGACTGATCTTAAGACATTACCAATGTGACTAACCAGAAACTGGTCAACATACTGTCATGTACACTATGACAGGTATGAATAACCTGCGCCCTCCCGCTTGGGCGCACATGTGTGTGATGCATTAGGTGCACGCTTCATAACTTGCCTTCGGACGAAGTTGTTGTGTAAATTGCGATCTCTCGTGCTTGCGTCGTTCTTGTATGTTGAAATAAGCCCGACCAAATGGTAGATAACTCAATACATTCAGACTCGTTAGAAACTGATTTAGCGCAGCACCTCTGTGCATACAGACTGCGATTTTGCTGCAACATACGCACGTTATCAATGATGACCCGATGGTTCCCATCTAATACAAGAAGTGCGATAATTGAATCCTGCCCTGTTTTGTTCAGTTCGTTCGCGTTCCTTGGAGCGGCCTGAGTGTTGTCCATGTTCGGTGACCTGCACCTTCAATTATCTGCTAGTTTTCCCACTGTAAGCACAGTCACAGTTGGTGCAATCAACCCTGTTGGCACGGTTGCTACGGTCATTGGACTGAAGTAGGACTTTCGTGCGAACCAGTTGCCTCTACAGTGCGTTGTCTATTTAGGAAGTAAGAAGCCTTAGAGTACTCGACAAATACCTTCAGAAATGTGCTGCCAGTACGGAATCCGCACCGCGTCAACTGGTTCAACCCACATTCTTACTGCTGTCTTCGGGCTGGGTGGCTGAAGCGTGCTTTCGATGAAATCTGTTGGATGCCAATTGTTCCTCAGTTTGTTTAATATAGAAAATCTTGCTTCCGGACGAAGCTGTAGTACCACAAATGTTATTGCCCCCGGGGAACCAGTCTGAGGACTATTGCTCACATCCTACCCAACAAGTGGGCATGTTTAAAGTTTAAACAGCGATCTGATTAGGATGGTTTGTGCTGAACTGTATTTCTAAAGGGATGACGCGTCCAAGAGACCCACACTCAAAGAAGGCAATCCGTCTGTTAAGTGTCACAAGTTCTACAGTGAAGCGAATGTATTTATCCAAGGTGTGGAGATATGATAAGAACTAGGTCATATGGCATTTCTTTACGATGACAAATTTGCCGTCGACGTATCTGAGCCAAATTCTCGAGGGATTAACAAAATTGCTCAATGTACGAGATTGAAGCCATGCTAAAAATAGCTTGGCTACAACAGGATGAAGGGGTGAACCAATGGCGACTGCATCAGTCTTGGGGTATATCTGACAGTTGAACGTGAAAACAGTGGATCGTAAATATAATTCCCACACACAGATAGCAGTACGGCTATTAAACGTAGTGTCTTCCTCTAGAAGGTGTCATAATACAGGCTATCAGCGGTGGGCACATTAGTGTAAGGCAAAACAACATCGAAATTGACAAAAGTATCATTTCCACTAAGAGTTAGTTGGTTTACTCTCTGGAAAAACTCGTGTGAATCGGTAATTTGATGCATCACACTACCTAGGTCACTTAGCTGCTTCCACTATGCGGTTTAGCTAGGGAATGGTGTAGCCTCCAAGATAGCCCAAACGGATGTATATTTGTGCAATTGAGCATTGCGCAATACATACGCAAAACTGTTGCCAGTTGTTGTATTCTAAATGACCTGCTACCCATCTGTCCGCTTGAGTATGACATTGTTGTCATAGCACCAATGATTCAAATTACACGACTTTTGGGAATATCATCACGTTTCATATCGATAGGAGGCAGCAGCCTACACCAAGATCACGAAAAGCACCAAAAACGGACCTTAAAAGACCCGAGGATCAACTATCGGTTGTCATAATCAGTGGTGTGAACTTTGCCGCATACAAAGTTGAGCGCTTCTTATTTGTCCAGGAATTGGGCAACTTGGTTAGAATTTTGTAAATTCATTGACGTATACAAGAAACTGGAAAAAATATATGGAAACGTTTTTGAAAGACTATCCATTGGTACCTATTTTGAAGGCATCTACTAGTCAAACGATTACGTGGAAGAAAAGATCAACCAAACGGTTTACAAAGACCGAAACTTACTCAGAAGTAATGACGGTTGCGCGAGCCACGCAACTAGCCTGTAGAAAAATTTCTACTTTACATTATTTTGAACGGTGAACTAACCGTAAAGATAGTACAAACGGCCTCTTAGCAGCGGACGCTCTCGATGGAGACCATTACGCCCACAAAGATGTTCATCAATAACAAACAACAGTAGTGAGAAAACGGCTCCATTTAAATGTCAAAAACTGAGAAAGTTCTGAAGAATGGACTCCCCGCATCATTATGAGTTGGAAAAACCGAATAATTCACGACAAATCAAGTAAATGCAGAGGCTTTTGCCAAAACTGGTCAATTTAGCATCTTTTAACCCCCATCTCCTCAGCACTGAGAAGCCAGACGATTGCCGAGATTGAATATCTAGATAAAGTCGCATTATCTTCCAGTAATTCAACAATAGATGGTCGCTTTGGTGAACACTAACGCTCGTTAAATGTTTCACTGCACCTATTCATTAATTCACAGGCACATCATAAAATTCGCCATTTCACTGCCCGTTATCGATCGTCACCGTATCAGGATAAAGACCCTTATCTCAGGGCATGCTATTTAGGAACTCTTGACTTTTGGGACATTATTCAAAATAGAGTCATTATTCTTAAGAAATGCAGCCTACTGCATAGAAGGACGACATTATCCAGATAACCATGCAAGGCAAACACTTGAAATCATCCAACTGCTCAACTGGTCATCATTCTGTTAATGGAAACAAAGTCTATGGGGGGAATAGTTTTGGGGTAAAATTGATCCCTGTGGGGAAAATATCTACATCCACTTTACTTTTGAATTTTGCTCAACCACTCAATTTCCAGAGCCTCAGATTGAATTTATTAGCGAGTATTTTTAATATGGACGTTAGTTCTTTGATAAAAATAAATACGTTGTATCAATGAGCGTGGTAACTCCAGAAACATAGCCGTTATGTAAAAAGAGAGGGTTTCGCTTGCTAGAGACTAGTTGTTTAGTATCTTCTTGGTTGTTCATACTTGAATGCAGAGGCACCATCGGCACTATTGTGAAATTTTCTGCGCTGTCCAACATCTGTCCTGTAGGTATAGTGGTCCTGATTACCTGCATCAGTTGTTGGAGAGTCGTTTGCACAAAATTGACGCTCGTTTTGTCCTCTAGAAAGACGTGCTGTATATTCATCCGTCTCCAGAATACCCAATTGCAATTAGTCACCAGGTTATCAGGATTTTTAGGGCTCCGCGCCGGAGTTCAGGCTAGAGGAACAGCGGGTAAAATTTCTGCTCATTGATGTGAGTCCACACATTGAACCAATGTGCAGTATAACGGTTAAGGGTCACCAGAAGTGAAAACATTTACAATACCTTCAAGATCAGGAACTTCATCATCCTCTTCCTCTTCGGCGTAAGCACCATCCAATGGCGATCTATCACCATCAACAGCGACCAGCCGAATTCCGACACACCGTCCTCCATTAGACTGCCCTTGCCACTCGGCTATGTCACTATCACCATTTGAGACATCGGCATCATCAATATTGAGCTCGTCTTCGTCCTCTTCAGGATACTTGGGTGACTCAAATCGGTGACCTTGAGCACGTAATGCTGATTCAGCAAGCACGCGTAGTACTTCGATACAATATTCACCGCAACCACTTTTTAGTTTAGATGGAGGAAACTCTACACTCTGTCCTAGCTCTCGGACTGCATCCAAAATCGTTGCGATGGTAGCATTGGGATCATCATACTCCTGAGGAGGGTCAATTTTTCCATTCGCTTTGACTACCAACCAGGATGCTAAAGAAGTGAAATTGTGAAACTGTTCTCCAGGGTTTGTAGGAAGCGCATAATAATGCTTTGAGAGTGGCTTCTGACTTCTTGTTCTGTGACATACACGGGACGATTACCAATACTACTAACTCTGAATACTTACCGGCAGAACTCTTGTTCGTAGTTTAGTAGTTTTAACTTTTCACTTAGAGATTCCATGTGAACAAAGGTGAAATACGGGTTCCCGAAACTTTCCTCATGATCTCCAACAGTTCTAAACTTTTCCTGCGACATCTATAAACAGCAAATAAAAGTACGGTTATTGTCTTTTAGACAGAAACTATCATACGAGGGAGATTCACATCCATCCTAACTTTCCATAATTGGATCTACTTTGAAAAGTGCACCTGTCAGAGGGAAGGCTGGAGCGAAGATCAACTAATACCGATTGTATCTTCGCCCAAAGCTTATCGTTTATTTGGTTATGGCTGCTGGGTTTCACCAACGACCGCCGAATTAAGAGAACAACGGTGTCGGAATGTGTTGATCCGTTTCAGTAGATCACTAGGTTCTACCACGCGCCGTACTGCCACGCTTTCGACCACAACCCTATATATTTACAAAGTTCATAAGTCTGGGAATGAAGTTTGGCTGGTGAAACAGTGGGGCGTTTTTGTTTGCATTCAAAAGCGCATTGTTTAATTTTTCAGAGGAAATCTCAACAAACGCTGCTCACTCCCTTCCAAAAGAGTACCCGAATAGTGTACTTTCAAGAAGAACTCAAAATGGTTCGAACCCAAATTTATTTGCCTTATGAGCAATAGACCGCTTCACAATAGTGGTGCATCTGTGAAAGGAGCAAATTAATCAATTAGGTTGCAAACTATTTTTGGTGCATATTTTATTCCATAAACATAGCTATGGCTCTGGTTGTCCAGCTATGGCGACAACGACCGGTCTTCATTATAAAGCTGTTGACTCAGAAGCCAACAGCGTCGTTAATGCCACTGAGTTAATACGGGGGGAGGCACTTCAGAGTAGATCTTCCAAAGTCCAACTGTTGGTTACTGAAATCATTTAACCCATGGAAGTGACAGCCTAAGACGCTTGTACATGCAGAAAAATGCACCAATATATGACCAAGATGTTGTCATACATTGAACTACCACACTGCGTATAAGCGCTTTAGGATACAACCTTTATTCAACGATCTTGCCTGCCCCGACAACCTCCCTGGTTATTCGTCCTTCCAAAATACGAACCCTACACGAATATGATGGAATTTGGTTGCTTGTTTAAAAGCCGTAATGTAATAAGTGTTGCATTGATCTCAACGTTATTTTAGTATCTCAAGGCTGACTAAATATCAGGGTTAAAAAATTATTTCTTTACTGGTATGGTTCATTTCGGGTAGCTCAAGGACCAAATGAAAAGTTCTATAAGTAAATCAATGAACTGCTGTGTTTAAGACCGAAACATGAGGTGCCTGCAGAGCTACAACACAACAAAGGACCCCTTGGCGAAAAGAAATGAAACCTTTGGAGAGGAAACCATGGGTCCTCTACTCTAGCCTATCCTCTCCCCACACGTGCATTGCCCTAGGATATACGTTCATTGAACACTGCAAGGAAAGGAAAAGTTTTTGAAGTTGCGGAGCGCTTTCGTACCTTGGAAGTCGCAGGAGATCTGACTGTAGTGTAAAGAGAACGTACACACCTCCAAAGTTCGGATGGCGTCTGCAAATTTGACACTTATGGCGGCAAAAAACCTCAAGGGACGTGGGAACGGGGTACAGCCGTTTTATCGCATGGCTTTGATACGTGACCTGTGACCAGCACAACCGAAATGTCTTCAGGTGTATCTTGAAATTGCAGCTGTCGTTGGAAAACGAGTGATCAGTTGTGCAGCAGGAACGTCGGCTGAAGAAAAGGTCGGGCAACAGAAACCCTATTGGTTTGGTCATGCACTGGGTATGCCAGTGGGCCATGAATGGTGCCGGTTTCTGGGCTTAATTCAAAGCGTTACATGCAGAAATGTGGTCGACCTTTGACTGGAGTATACGGAGGCAATCACGAAGAGCCTGTGAACTTTAGGTACTACAAGCATTCCATGGTGATATCCGCACGGTACAGTGCTGGGCTGGTGATGCCTATATATGTATCGTTGTGGCCAAGGTTATGGTTAGGCAGCAATACCGACACCTGTATGGTTAAGGGCTTAGAGCTCCTTTGCGGTAGAACCTCGTTATGTGTGTGGGAGTACCTATTATAAAAAGGGTGGAAGTATCGTGTAGTTCGGGATAGTACAGGTTTTGTAAGTTGCCTTACCGTCAGCACCCATATAAATGTGTTCGGTTTGCAAAACAGAGCGCAGCGCCCAAGTGCAACATGGTATCTGAAAGAAGATTCATTACGAGTGCACGTCAAGCTGTCACCATCACAATCACCCTCATCAACACGGAAAGACATAAGTATTGAATTACTAATACCTGTCTAAGGTGTGATCACAGTTCATTTGTTCCTTAGTTACGTTAAGGAATAAATCCCAGCGTGGTAGAAGCACTCCGTGGTTCACATGTCTTCACAAATTCCCTCAGGCAACCTGGATAGAATCTGATAAAAACAATGAGACTAACAACAACTGACAGCCGTATTTTGCGGCGTCTCCTTGACAAGCAAGAAAAGCTAACGTGAACCCAATCCAGAAAGGCAGACCGCACAGACGGCAATCAGAATTTTTGCAGAAGCTTTCATGCACCTGTGTCAAAACAAAAAGTTGACTGCCCCTCTGTTAGACCCATTCCGAATCGACCACACAAAACAGCAATATTGAGCTCAGGTGCTCAAAATGTTGAGTGAAAGCCCCCCATGTGATTTACTGATTTTAGTAGAAAGTCATCCAAAATATATTTGTGAACTACATGGGCGATGTGGCTGATTTCCACAACCGGCCGAGAAATACCGATATGTTCAAAAGAAGACTCGGTGCAAAGTCGAGAAAATTCCCACTCAGTGGGAAAAGGTTTCAATGTTTTCACCGGAGAAACGTGTATATGAAGCCGTTTTCTAACTGGGTAATGTAACACTCCGCTTAAAGTTTTCCGTGGAAATAAGTGGATACACTCGTCAGTTGTGTTCACGCTCTATCACTGTGCTATCATCGCTATAATTGTGCAACCTGATGAATCTTTGCTGAAGACCGTCATCCTAGAGGGAAGCCAGAGATAAGTACCCGTTTTCAGAAAGTGGAATCCCGTTTTCTTCCGTGAAAGTCTGTATGTGAACCGAACTTAACCACCATTTTGGATTCACTGACAATAGCCAACATCTGTTTCCATTGGGCAATGACCAGAGAATAGCCAAGAATGAAGAATGCATACAAACGGCTGGCCTCTAGGTTAAAACCATCACATCAGAGCTGTGTGTAAGCCCTACTTCACTGAACATTGACTTACGTTCAGAACATGTGTGCCGTCGCAAAGCCTTGAAAGCCAGAACAAAACTTCAACGAGTTGTGTGCTAGTTAATGTTGAATGGCACCACGCAATGCCTTAAGTGTTGAGACCACCTGGGCACACAGGTAAATATAGAGGGTGGCAGTCAGTTCAAACCGGATTTATCGAAAGACAAGGCTATGCTGTTATCCACTGGGCCTTCAGGACCCAGTGTTATGTTATTCAGTTACGGTATCATTCCAAGGGGGTGTGTTTGCACTTTTGTTGTTTCTTGGCGAGTGTGCTATATTATGAGTTTAGCACTAATTCCAGCGAAAGTTCTCCAAAAGAAGCAGTCTTAAAGGCTTCTACTAAGATGCATAGCAGGATCGACGTTGTTTTGCCGGTCTTATCTGAGATACATTTGGTTTTGTGTCATATTAAACAAGTGAAACATTATTTATTGGAGCTTCCATAGCTCGGTTTAGACTTCAAGGGTTTTCACAACTGCCCGATCTTTCTAAGTTCCGTGTTCGTTTGTAAGGTGAGATCTGAGGTGAGTTGCAAAAAAGGCGTTGAGCAGAATTCACTCAAATGCGTCGAGGACCGATGTAGGAGCATGAAATATTCATGCACGCTCACAAGCAAAATGCAAAGGGCTGTTTGGAGTACTTCAAACCGGCATGGATCCAGCATGAGTGCCATTACCAATTATGGAATCTGTTAGGAGGAATTTGTGGTGTTTTGTACCTTTCTTTTGCTTTCACTATAACGTTACGTATTTCATCAGTTGCATAAACGTTTTTTGTTTGAATACGCAAAAACTACAAAGACGCGCATTTGTACATTTCACATACAATAAAGGCGTAGTCACATGCTCCGACTTTCTCTTCTCATTTCGCTGGCGCTTACAGCGGTCAGTCGTGAGCTTCATGTGCTAACTCTGATATGAAAACATTTCAGACTGTCTTCGGAATTTATTGTATGTGAGAGCTTCCCGAAAAGAAGACCCCTGGACATCTACAATCAGAGTATTAGTTATTCACTGACCTGGGCCAACGACGAGCTATTTTAAAGAGAACAATTCTCAGGGAGTCTGTTCCATTCGACCCTTTTTATTATTGTGTACTCAATTCAGGGTAATTATATTTATTTCTTTGCCACACACTCCTCCTAAAGTAGCTTTTTGGGTACCCATACCACTACAAATTCATTGTTTTGCTTCAGATTACTCTTTAAGAACATTAGGGACATTTGTTATTTCCTTGTTAACGGAGCCTTCGGTTTGGGTCGCAGTTGTACTTGTTTTTTTTTCTGGTGGTAACTCTCTTTATAGAACCCTGGAATCAGGATAGAAACCGCATCAACTAAACAGGTGCCGTATCCCAATTTTGACCTAGAGTTTGCGCTCCGTCTTTGCCTGAGATGTCATGTTTATTCTCATGTAATCTCCGGCGACTTACACGGTTTCTACATGCACATTATGCGAGTATTGTCGACACAGATCAGTGGTACCAAAAGCGACACACAGCGACGATGTATAACTATACATTCGAAAATGAGGTATTTATTGCACGGGTGCAGTCTGTATGAGAGGAAACACCGAGAAATTATTTGTGAGGTTGAGGTAATAGCATCAGCCGCTCCAAACAGCTTTAGAACATATGGCGTGTGGACGAAGCCGATCGTTTCGAATGCATACTACTCGGAGTCCAACTAAATTCTTGACAATCCAGTTACAGATCCCAGCCTCCTTTTCGAGTGTACACCTAAAGAACTCACTAAAATAGAACCTCATGTGCGGGGAGACTACATAAAGGCCATATACTGCTTTGAAATACGTCCATTTGACATCCGAATGATTTAAGAAACGAGAGACTCATAGAACTCACTACAATATGTATATGCAGCATGTACCAAGTAATACAGAATTTAGTGTCGGTGGGACAGTCTCGCACCTGACGCACACTTTTGTAAAATCACCAGTGGTAGTTACGTTCTTTTTGAACGTTAAAACAAGTCACTTAGGTCAACTGAGGGATCGATGAATGAAGCCTAGGGTTTGTATGCTCCGATCGATATTACCCGAGCCTCAGGTGAGCTGATGAGAGTTAAAGAGCCTTGCGTCTTGGCATTCCATGATGTTAACCGAAGCTTCATGATTTCTAAAGGATGCATGCGGATTCAGCAAGGCTTCTAGTTGGTTTTCACGGATTCACGGACTGATACACAGGATCGAGGCTTTTGCCCAAGTTTCCCGGGTCGGTTGTGTTCTTGTCGTTCTGCGGTTGTCGTTCACCTGAAAGGCACAAGCGAAAAAAGGGTGTAGCACTGCTCTTTAAGTTCTCAGCGCGGGGCAGTATGTTTGCCAGCACGAGGACTCGCATAGAAAAGTGTCTAG
>SJOL01009329.1:188091-358360 GCA_004794785.1 Opisthorchis felineus | reverse complement strand
GAATGCCTTTTGGGCCGATTTCTCATGGTGCAGTGAGAAGGACATGTTTGAAGAGAGCCAGATACCCAAATCCTTTTTGGTATCTATCTTCGTGATGTCTTCTGGTCCATTCTCACCATGCACGACATAGGCGTTCGCTGAGTCTCCTCCAAATGACATATGGACGCACTTCTCGTCATTTAAAGGTGTCGCATTTTGGCGCGCACTACTTCAGCCAGCATAGCCCCTACTGATAAGGGTTCTCTTCCGCGTTGCAGGCATCTGTAGAGGTGGTTTAAAATAAGGGGCTAGCCCCCACAGTGAGCCCGCTTCCCAAGGCTGTGTACTTGTCCGCATTTGTGCTGAGGTTCGGGCTGATTGCGTATGTATTATAAGGATCAGGCCTTTAAAGTAGTTGTTCATAGGATTTGTTCGCCAGGCTTGTAAAATCTTTATTAGCTTTACATTTTTCGCACTGTACATGGGACACCTTTTATGAGGGTTGGATGAATAGCCTGGATGTTTGTTCCAGGTAGTGGCTGAAGTCTGAGTCCCATGAACGCCGTTTTAGTAAGTGGCTCACTGTTGCTTGCCAGGTTGAGATTATTGGATGTTAACACCCCCGCATCGCGCCCACTGCTGGAGCGGGTCAGGATATCTCCACCTAACTGGTATGTCTGCCTGTCCGTTTCGTGCGTAGACAGTCATACATTTTTTGCATGTTCAGGCTTGGCTTATTTATGGGAACTCATTCATAGGGTAGGTTCAGGCCAGTTTGTAGCAGCATTCCGCTTTCATGGCAACGGCTACCAGATTTTGTTGTCATCCTTATAGGCAGATATAGATGAATATGTTGGACATTTGTTCACCCTCCATGCTAACAAGTTCGGAACCTAGTGGAAGTCCCTATAGGACATCACCAGGTATGAGGCCCGGAACCGATAATTTTCTGTGTTTACAGACAACGAATTTTGTCATAGAGTGGTAGAAGTGTCAGCGATATTTCTAGTCGGCAACTACATTGAGCAGATAGGTTCTCGTTCTGATTCCACTTTGGTTATTTCCTAGGAGGTTCCGTGTGGCCGCGGGTATGTCTAGTGGCTCTGAAGCTTGACTTCTTAATTTAAACATCCGCGAGAAGTATGGTGGTCGGCTTATAGTCATCAGGCATATATCACGCTTCACCGTTTCAAAGAGATGGACAAGGAGGCATTACCAATCTGATGGGGACATTCCAAGAGTGCGGCCAAGCTGTAATATATCTGATAGAGCGTTATATATAATAGTGCGGACTTTGATTAAATATAACTCCGGGAGTCCGACAGAGCCACCGTACTTACTGCTGTCGAATTTTGCAGTTTGGCCCGGGGGATATTGGTACAAGTCGGTTGTCAAAGTCAGATGTCGGCGGCAGCACAACTGGTGGGTATATTTCTTTGATACCATTGCATAGATAGGTATGTTGCAGCTCCCAACAAGATATCACATGCATTGCATTTTGCAGTATGCGTAGGGGTACGCGAAGCAAACTGTCAGTGTCTCGATGGCGCCAGGATTGAGTGAATTGCCCATGTTTAAAAGCTACTTTGTTTGTTTCTTCAGCTGTTTGCACTTGTGTACAATGAGCTGAGGTACCGAGACGTAATAGTTCTGGTCTGCAGGAAGCACAGGTAATGGAGTTGAGAGGGGATGGAATGCCTTAGGGTCACTGTCACATAAGGGAATGTGTCAGCCATGCTCAACTTCTCCTGTCTAGGCCTGGGCAACCTGGCATTGTCCCAGCCCCCATGCTTTCTTCGGATGGCACGGCAGCTAGGCACCGAAAGAGTGTTACAGCTTAAGCTGGCGAAATGCTTATTTGGTCGGTAGGTCTTGTTTCTGGGTTAAAAGAAAGAAGTGTTGAGTTGTATGGGGTAGAGATATTGGCCACCTCGTCCTGGGATTCAGGAGGTTATGCAAGTGCCGAAATACACGACCCATATATCGAAAACTTGTACACTTTGGAGACTAGTTTTTCATTATGTCGGCAAACATGTTCGGTGGCCCAAAGAGGCTGCGTATATTTAGGACTACCCCATTGGTCTCCATTTGGTGTTTAATGTCCGACCATGGTTCACTTGGCATCCCCTGGGCGTTGGGTTTTGTGTCATGAATTCTTCCAACGGTAAAGGGCTGGGTGTTAATGTGCCCAGATGACGGATGCGAGTTCAAACGCATCCGGTTCCATATAACTGCATGTACTTCAGGAGGCTTGAACAAACACCAAAGTGTGGGTAGGTGCATTCCCTGTGAAAAAGCCAGGTGGGCTTTCCCCATAGTTGGTTAGTGAGTTACTGAAAGCAGATTGGTGAGTTCCGACAGGATCTACAGGGTTGCGTTTCAACGTATCGGATGGTGAAGCAGGGTATATTTTGGTGCGAGTTAAGGCTGTTGTTCCAGGCATTTTCTTGCTGAGCAACGTTATGGGCTTGTTCGCTTTAGGATTTATGAGACATGAATATTCCTTGACGATATGCCAAGCACTTTAAGACGGAAAGCCATTTTCATTAAAAAGTGCCCCATACAGTCTTCCCAAGGACGGCTTGCGTCCGAGAGCTTGCACATGTTAAAATGTTTCTGGGTATTTGGTGACAGGCTAACGTATTTTTGAAGTGGGTTTCTCAGAAATGAGGCGCTTATGAGAAATCTGCGGCCTGCACATACGGCGACTTGTGCATGCCGACCGGATGTTGCTTACACCATCGTATGTACACGCGGTGACATCTCACATAGAAATTGCCCCATCGTTGGCTTATACACTCACACATTTCTTGTTGCACGCAGGAGCACGAGATGTATACTGTTCCTCCTTTTTCTCTGTTAAACACTTCTGCTTTAACCCACTGTTTTCTGCGTCTACCTTACGTATTCAATATTCACCTGCAATCTTTCATTACCTTTTGACCCTTAACATGCCGAACCGATTCTGATGAACTTCCCCCGCGCGCTTTTGACCACTTGGGTTACCACGTGCGTGCGCGGACGTTTGCAGGTAGCTCACGCCAACTTGCCTCTCTCACCGGGCTTTCATTGGACTTGCACCGATTCACGCAACAAGTAGACGGAAATCTACATGTTTCGAGGTTTGTATCCTTTTCATATACGCATTTCGTACTTGTCGGACCGCGTTCTGCGGGTAAGCGATATGGCTGTATTTTCACCTGTTTGCAAAGACGTTTGATACACTGAGAAGTGGCTTACTCGTTATCCATTGACTCAATCCTCATGGCATTTTATAGGTTCGTCGGTTGACGAGGGACCCAGAAAGGGGTGTATATTGATAGGTGCACGCACATCACTCGGTTGGAATTCTCAGAATACGTCACGTATTTTCCAATTACTATATGGCCACTACCTTAGCTAGGCAGTGTGCAGTTGATGCTTAGAAGCTCAGCCCGTTTGGGAGCACAGTGCAATGAAATATAGACATTTTAACACTGAATACACTAGTGTATCCACGGCTGCTTAACACTTTTAGTCCGGCAGCCGTCACTCACGTGGTCCGAACGCGAAAACCTGGCACGGTAGGTAAGAGCTAAGACTATGTGGTGTGGCCCAACACAAAGATGCCATTAGGGAGCCTCTTCTATCTCCAACTTCGCTGCCAATACCGCAGATATTGGACAGTCGGCTGTTGTCGGGTGGCACTGAACTTAAACGCTGCAGGTGAATTTCTTGGAACGATTGTCCTACGTGCTAATTTGTAACAGTGTAGCATAGCTGAATGGAACCTAGTCAGCCTTTCCCCCCGTTTTGGTCATGTAAAGCGGGAAAGACGGGTACGACCGCAGCCCGCAGTGAGTAAAACGGCTGAAAAAACCTCAAGGGTAGTTTCACTGTACTTTGTGGAATGCTCCTCAAACAGAGCATTCAAAACAACTTTTGTGGGCCTTTCCAGGCATCTGCCGTGCTGGTGGGTAGAGCGGAAGAATTTTTTGCCCGCTTCCTTGGTCTGAGTACGTTCAGCCAGTTCATCACCGCTGCCAATACGGCATTTGGCTGGAGGTAGCGCTGTAGTGTCCCTAGCAATTCACTGGTTGGACTTCTAATTAATTAGATCATATGACCTCAGCGGTGCATGTGCTCTCTCAAAGCCAGACTTCACTGGGAGGTAGCAGATCTGGGTTCCTCATATCAAAACGCGGAAAAGTGCTGTCCGATCTACCTGTGGTTCTATGGATAATGATCCGAATACTCCATCTTACGAGTGACTAGTGACCCTAAACAAATCTACAACAAGAAGTTCTGTTACGCTACCAACTCGTCGATGTCGAAGGTAATTCATCAGATGGCCCAGTCTGGCAGGTTTTTGAAGATACAACTTAGGGAGGTCCCCCAAATTTTTCATGCCAAACCTGTGGCTTAGTCAAACACTTGTCTGTTTCCTTCCCCCGAATTAAGAAAAAACTTGAGTACTTGGGTTGACGGATTCCCAGAACCTTATTTCCTTCTCAGTTGGAAGGAATCAATCGGCGTGTCTTCTGCATCACCACTGACGTAGGCGGTTGACGGAATCTCGAAACTCTGCTATTCTTTCTTGCCTTAATTTGTTCATGAAAACCAAAGCCTTCACGAGAAGCAGGCATGTTATTTCGTTTGCCCGATGGGGTTGGGGCCTCTCGTTGTGCCTTTCCACTGCCAACCTCTGCAATTTGGAAAAGTTTTCGAGTAAAGCTGGACGGGGCGTGATAGTTTTTTGGCTGTAGTCTCGTGTTCTTGGTTTTTGGATCGCTTATGGGGATTTATTCTCGGTAAAAATTAGGGACTAGCCGACGGAAATTGCGTACTTCCTATTAACGTCCACTTGTTTAGAATGGCAGTGAAATAAACAAACAGGGATTTAGGATTTGATGAATACCAAGCAGACCGCCTAGTTTGTCTAAAGTAGCTAAAGGTGGCATTGTCTGTGGTGAAGAGTTTATAATCAGGGACAGTCTGTGCCTACTGGGATTTCTACCAACAATTGGAGCCAATCTATGCCAAAAAGTAGATAGGCACCACACAGCTGTTATTTGAAAACCAGGAGTTTCCTAACCCGCGGCGTTTTGGTCAGTAGTTTGGCCCCAAAACCAGTCGGCCTAGGGTTCCTGCACAGCAGCATTACTAACAAGCACGTGGACAGCACGCATCGCAAACTATCCTACTAACATGGAACACGCAATACGTGGTTAAATATTGATAGGCTGCTGGAGTGCATGTTCTTAGAATAAAGGTACAAGTCTCTTGTGAATCTAATCTTCCCGCCATATAGAATGTTGGAATCGTAGGGACATTTTAGTATTTCCAAGAGAGGTTTTGTGCTGCCAGCGAAACCACTCTGCTAGAACGTTCGGAAACACAGCGCAGGTTTCGACTCGCTGGCATAGCAATTTGGCTTTGGTGGGCAACTCGCCTGGAACACAGCGGGACCTTTCGTTTAAAATAGTTTTTCTGCTACGAGAAATCAGCCATTTGGCTTGATTTAGAGCACAAAAACTCCCTCCAAAATTCTCAAGTCTCCTTGAACCACCAACAGTCAACAAACAGTTCAGGGAATGGTTAGATTTACAAAATGAGTGAAACCTCCATCTGTGAAATTGTCCCTCGAGCAGTCAGGGAAAGCCTGACCGGATGATATGGTTTTCGTAAACAGATGTGTAATGCCACATAGTGTACGGGTGCGAACCGATCAAACCACTGACCAACCAGCAGCAGCCTAGCGTTTGGGTGCGCAGACTACTAGTCTGTGGGCAGCGGGTTATAGATTACTTGGCTTTCCGTGAAGTACTCACTGTTAATTGTATCTGATAAGGACGAATCACCTGTGCAACGCAACGTTAGATGGATTTCAGTGTTCACACTTCGTAATTGTCTGCAGCCAGTGAAACGCATGGTCTACCGGTGTTTTCAGTACTGATAGGCCTGTTCACAGCATATTGCTCTCAAAAGAGCAGCTCAGGCATATTTGGCATCGCTCACTTTTTAACACTGCGAAAAAACAATTGAACCGCGCAAATGTCTGGTTTGGACTACAAACCAGCCACCTGATAGCCCAGAGAAGGTGTCTTGATATGGCAGATGGCTGAATTGTAGGCTCGAATACATATCATCCTCCATTGCGATCATGAAATACTGACAAGTTGTGAGATCTGTGTTCGCATCACTTATCTTGGGCGGTAACGCATACATCATCGTTGATGGAGAGGAGCCTGAGGAACAGCCGATGAAGAATTTCAGTGATTGGTGAAAGGTTTAAACATGATAACAGCTCAAGTTGAGGTAGGTGAATAGATGCGTTTTGAGACTCCTATCCGTTGATCTGCGCGTTAGGAGACACGCCGTTGATCTTGAGCCGGCGTCTAACAGATTGCCGCAATTTGTTTAAGAGGTTTGCAATGCGTATCAGTAAGATGGGGTTCAACTTTGTCACGACGGCATACCGCATCGCCGCAAGGTGACAGTCAACCGTGTGTTCAGTTCTGCTTATCCGTTTCCCCGTACAGCATAGAGTCTACAACACGAAAAAATCTAAATCTGACTTATATGCCCACTGTGTGCCCAATCAACTTCGGGATGTGTGACAGCAGGTCTGAATAGACAGCGTGTTTGTCTGTAGCTCGTACTGTGTATCAGCCAGCGGATGTTTGTAAGACGCCAGCCTAGAATCTCCCTGCTTGGCTGGTGTGACGTAGTGAGTTGTATCGCCTATCAGAAAGCTGTACCGTGAATGCATGTGTCCTGGAACATTGACCTTCAGTTGCACGTAAGCTGAGAGCCACACTCAAATTTCAGCAATACAGCAACAGCCTGCCTCATATTACGATATTCTGAAGCAATTAACGCGTGTTAGCCGTGTGCATCATCTAGGTTTTCTCAGCTGTCCGGTATGCTCGACGTAGGTTACATCTAGCCGGATGATTAGGCATCGCAGGCCTCTAGTTGGATGTTAGTCGTGTGCGTCAGCTAAGTTCTCACTGGTGCATGGTGCCAGCAACGACGGTTTCCGTCACTTAGGTTGGCGCTACAGTGAGCAGGTCACAGTGTACATCTCTCCCGCAAACTATCTGTCAACTCCTTGGGGCCGGCTATGAAAGCTCGTTATGTTTCCCTATTCGAGATGATGAACTCTGTTGCCAGTAACAGGGTTCCTGAATACTTAGACGGTGATATCCGGTAGTATAACAGAAAAAGCGACCTACAGGTACAGGTCGTCATCATTATGCCCCAATTCTTATGTCCCCGAAAAATTGATACAAACCTATCACTGTTATCTGCAAGGTTCACATTCTTCAGACCCAGTACAACATTAAAAAAATCACGGTTGTGAGACAGGGAAGCAAAGCTGCTCCAAATTAGCAGATTTGGAACCTCCCAACAGATCTTCGCTACGGCTGCATCCGTGGGTGCGCGCTTGAGGACGCATTCCGCCCCAGGGTCCTAAGTCTCAAGTCTGTCACTTGATCGTACGACTGATTAGTACACTTCCCTCTTTATCTTTGACTTCGCTGCGTCCAATAATGCGTATGATCACTGAGGCCCGCTATCGAATCATCGGTGTACACACGGCTCCCTCATTAGCGCCAGTGGGACTAATTGAGCAAGAAGTAAGTTTATTTTTATAACAGAAGCATACCAGGTTTAGCATGGACACCAATTGGGAATTATGAACAACAGGATTTATTAAGCACTTGGTGAATTAGTCACTACAACTTTGTTTAGGCATGTGTTTTCATGGATATTTCGGAACATGTACGCGATTTGTAATTGATTATACATTTTTGCTTTCAGAAACCCTGCCGAGTGAAATGGGCTTCCTGAAAACGGGAAGTGGATAGACTACACGGTGCGTTTGTACCGATGCAACCAATAAATGGAAAAATAATTCGCAAAGGGTGGTCGGGTATCTTTCAGGCATAGGCTTGGCGGACGGACGACATGTATGGATATGAAGGACCGTCGTTGGTCGTCGGACTAGGCTAATATATATAGTCAGGGCCCTATTATTAGCTGCGTGGATGATTACGGGCCCGGCAGTTACTATAAGTAGCCAAGGTAAACAACAACGTGAATACGCATGAGTATGGAGGACCGTCGTCGGCTGTTGGATTAGTCTATCATGCACGGTTTAGACCACATAACCAGCCGCGTGCATAGGCACGTTTCCGGCAGCTTCTACAAGTAGCCAATGTCGGTGACATCCAGTATAGTTATGAGTATGACTGGCCATCGTTGGCTATTAGACTAGGCTAGGACGCATATTTGAGGCCTCTTGTCCATAGGCCGGCATAGATACTGGCCTGGTGTTTACCATAAGTAGCAAAGATAAGTGACACCGCGTACAGAGATGAGTATGACGGGCCGTCGTTTGCCATTGGATAAAGTTACGGTGTGTGGCTGAGGCCTCAATCACCGTCGAACGTAGACACGGACCTAGAAGTTACGATAAGTAGCCAGGGTAGATAACAGCGCATGATGTTGTCATGATGACCGGCATTGGTTAGCCTTGTCGATTTGTCGATTGGTCAGCATTATTTTTTGCCGGTGTAGTTGGGCTTGACGACGTATCCTAACTAAGGAACACGATTAGTTCTAATGGGAGAGATACCGTTTTGTTGCCAATTAAAAGGAAGTCATTTTCTAACACTAAACTATCTACTGACCAGTTGTGCATACCAGAGAATGGATATCATCCAGAGGTGCAGACTATCATTAATACTTGGCTTTCGGTCTGTTCGCCGAGCTTGGCAGTTGGATTGCAAACGTTTCATCACCAATCGAGGTGACATCGTCAGTGCACTCCAACTGCCAAGCTCGGCGAAGAGACCAACAACCAAGCAGCGCACCCGAGCTGCCTATATTCCAAAACATTGCCATCATCAATACTGTACAGCGCATCAAACTGTCTTTCATCGTTATATTTAACGGGAGGCCTGCTTCCCAAAAAACTTTATTGTGCCGCAGTTCACGAACAAATTCATCTAATTTGTTGCATTTGAGGGATTTTACGCATGCAAAAGTTAATCCAATATTTTATGGGTGAAATTTGCAATAGGTATTCTGTGAGTGTTATCTCACTTGCAAAGAACATCACGGAATGCTACAATATGCTTAAGTTTGATTTCGTACTATATCCCGTAAGCTGGTTATGAAAAGTGAACCAGTAGCGGTCGATGACCTTGGAATTTCTTTCACTTAAACAAAATGTAATGAACAACATATCACCAAAGCGTGCCGTCGGATTAGAACAAATCCCCGTAAAAGTTTCAACTTCGAAAATCCCATAGCTTCGCCTAAAATAATTTGGGTTCACTTCTAGTGAGCTGCCCCAACAGGTTAGTCGATTCATACACAAGCCAAACTCAAGCAAATGATTGGCTGGACCGAGTCACGTGATTCACACCCGAACATACGAATGCTTATCTAACGGCTAAGCCGCTTAACAGATATTCCGCCCGTGGCTCGATGGCCTAATGGGATAAGCTTGGGCCTCGCAACCGGCGTGTTTGCGGTTCAAATTTGGGGGAAGTCGTCCAACTTCTTTTCGACTTTCCCCGTTAGCACGTTCCTTCACAGGACACTACTGCTTTTGTTGACAGTCGTATACGGCATAGAAATATGATTAACTAGGGTAAAAACAGCTTAAAGTTCCGAGTGCAAAAAGTCTTGGATATGTAGTTAATTTTGAATCGAGATTTCTGTAAACACAAATGTCGAGTTCCTCTAAACGTTTATTGGAAGAAGTGGTGTGAGTATTCAGAAACAGATTGTGTGAAGAAAGGTAGGTCGATGGGGGGCAGTTTAAGGTACGTGGATACCTTTTGTGGTGTTAAGTTTATGTATTCATTTTAAAAACGTCAAATTGTACTTATTTCACGCGGAGAGGCAGAGATCTCCCGGAATAAATTCTTTAAATTGTTTCAGACTATTTGCTCGCTTGCAGTGACTGTCCATTTTTGCTTAATTTGCGAGCCTTAACCGTTTGCCTCGTTCCTTTCTTGGTTTGTGCATGCAGTTTGGATCCGCGCGCTCCCTGGGTTGTGCACAATTATCCAATCAGAACGCTGGCTTGTGCATGATCCGCATGCACCCCAACAGGCATCTTACGGACACGGTACGCGGAACCACTAGCAGCCATTAAAGTACGAATACCGCGCCCACAATGGGCCTTGAGTCCGTTTAAACAGCTTCCAACAAAACTGCAGCCGCGCGGGGAGATCTCAGGGATTCGAATAACTACCACCAAATGCTAAAAGTCTATGTTAAACTTTCCCTCTTTTGAACCATGGCTTCAGAGAAATTTTTGGTGTGCTTCTCAGGCTCGTCCAACAGGGCCACGCCTTGGACGCACAATGCTTTTTCCTGCAAAACCTTTGTGGATGGAATAAAACTTTTTGGACCATAGTGTTGCCTCTTCGTGCATATGTGCTCAGACCGAAAATAACACTAATCTGCCTTCATTTTTAGGCAATTTGTTTTAATTGATCTCTGGTCGAAATTTTAGGCGCACATTCGACTTTGAACTTGCTGTGCTGCGGCTTCGGAAGTGGCCTCACACGCGTTTTTTGAGAAATTTGGGGCTGTATCCCTTTCATCCTTCACGGCATTTGAGAAGGCCTTAATTCAGTACATGAAGGATAATTATGTGGTATTTGTGCGTTCCTCCAGTAATCGAAGCGTTACTAATGGGTTTACTGCAAATGCAGCAGGCGACCTCCAAGACCGACGGAAAGTCGGGGGATCCGAAGAAGCTACTAAGCTGAGCCTGTTTTGTAATAAAAAAAACAGTACTCGAAGCACCGACTTTTCAGTGCGGTTTCGTCTACGAGGCAGCCGCCTCCTATTTTCTTGAACACAACCATAAGTTGTCAAAGTTTTTGTACGACCGGCTTCTGATTAATCGACGGCTAACCGAGGACGAGTTGGGCACCTCCAGGGCCCTTCTGAAATATGGGATGCCGTCGTGTGAGGTGCGGCAGTTTGTGGCCGATGAATTCGGCAAGATCCTTACTACTCAGGATATATACAACTACCGCTGGAAGTGTCGACCGGCTATGCTGAGTAGGTGCCGCATAGATGCGTTTTATTGTGGCAGACGATATGCCTTGTGAGTCTTGTTAGTCATGTGCGTCAGCTCGGTTCGTTCAGCTGCCCGCTATGATCGACGTAGGTTCCATGTGGCTAATTGATCAACGTCATGGTCTTTCTGGCATACTTCGCAAGCTATAATGGAGCACTCTGCTGTTTAGGACCAAACTCGAATGATTTCTCGCCAATACTGATCGCGGCTTACGCAAGATGCACTGGTTACGGTAATTATCAACCGAAACTTGTTTACAGGAATGGCACCTCCGCATATTTTGCGCTACAAGGGCCATGCAGATTCTAGTATGTTCAGCGGATTATTTCAGCTGTAAAACTATCTTTAAAAACTGTCCACTGTAAGTGAATCATCTTTTTCCGCAATTCGCGACGTATACACAGTCGGTGGTGTTTATTGACCTTGAAGATTCGCACACCCAAACACATCACCAATGTAGGTAATTCGCATAATGCATGTAAATGTACATTATACATAGACATTCTACGCTATGACGTGCCAATCCTGAAAATGTCGTAGCTTTCGAGAAATCGATTCCATTGTGCGACTACTGAGCGACGCCAGCAGGCTTGAGGTTGGGTACTAACTTGAAATGCGCGCCGAAAAATCCGGGTAAAGATTTGTCGAAATCAGTTACGACAAAATTAAGGCTTTAGTTTGAGCGTATATGCAGGTAAATTTTACGTTTTACCGCATAAGTCTCCCTTCTACACATTACCATTCTGGAGCAAATTGCACATGCAGTATAAGGATCGACTGCAAACAAGGATGATTTGCTGCAAAATCAAATATGACAGTGAAACCGAAGGGGTAGTTCATCAGCAATGTTAGATGGTAGATGCTAGTATATATGCCTAATGGCTAGGGAAAATAAAAAAAATTCAAGTTTTGGACTTGAAAAAACAGGCTTTGCCAGAGATTAACCGACTCCACAAACACGGGTGTCGTTGTTGTGTTACTTCCATAAGCAAAAAATCCTTTTCCACCAACAGAACGTTGGATTGACCCACTCTTCATCGTGCGTGCACGTGCCAACAGTGCCTGAGATCTGGGATATCAGTAATCCTTGGATTATTCTTACCATCTATTACAATCACCTGAGGCCATTTTTCGGTGTCGAATCACCTACCCCACGAATGCCTATTGTACCAAGACGTTGCACACCGACAGCTAAACGTACACGGGAAGTGACCGCCACACATACAATAAGGATCACTGACGGTGATAACAGAAGTAAAGACAGTGATCAACTTAGGGGTACAGTGCAACGCCATAGAAACCGTAACCTCAAAGTGTAACGACCTCTACCAACCCTTACTCCCAGTTGCCTTGCAGGATGCTCAGACTTATAACACGGAAGAGCAGGAGCACGATTAATTGCAGACCGCTCCATTTCGGACCTTGCGTCTTGACTGTTAACTTATTCTGCTTTTAATGGACACATCTCGTCGGTTAAATGTTACGATGGTTGGTGACTCCGCGCTTGTAAGTGCGTTGGTTACTGTGCGACTCTGCCTCAATAAACCGTGCGTCGAACCGGCATGTGCTAGTTCTGCTGGGGGCCTTACATTGGTTAACATTAGTTTAAAATTTCTTCAACGCACGGAAACTCGAAAGCAATGTAACCTAGTGTTTTTTCTAAGGAATAAAGAACATTTGTAAACTTTCCGAAGCTTTAAGTAAACAGTCAGTCGCAGAATGCTTATGTGGAAATTGAGTGTATACTCAATGTGTAACGGTTTGGTTTTATGTGCCATAAGAGTGCACAGTGAACTGAGTATTACTGATATATTCTTCATTGCTTAACCATGCATATAGTCAAATATGATATGGTTAAAATGGCTTTAGGTTTCATGGTGGTATTTGGCACGTATAGACGGAAATCATGGTAGTGCGGTGTATTGCCTGTTGTTTCCCTCTATGTTCATCCTGAGAATGTATTTACGTCGTTGAGAGGCCAAGTCTTGCGTTGCTAGGCTATGATACTCTGAACGAGTTAGCTGTAACTGAATGATACTACGGTAGCTGTACTTATTAAACTAAGCATCCTCTCATTTCAAGACAATTATGCACGACGATCATAATCCCCATCACAATGGCGAAAACAAAAAATGTGAGCACATACGTGTCCTTTGGCACACGTATAAACATCAAACAACGTTAAAGTTTGTGCACACTACAAACAAACCAAATGTGGAAGCAGTGTTCAACGACCAAAATGGGCAGTTTTTTCGACTTCAGACTGTTCTCACCCACCTCTTAGGAGCGTTTTGTCTGGTATTTACGAAACCGATGAATTGCTTAGTTGGTTGCAGAACGACCAAATTGCTTCATGAGCACAACCATATATTGTAGCATCGCAACTCGTAATGATCACTCTAGCCGTACGATATACGGGCTCATTATTCCCAACGAAAGAAGAAGCAGGTACCAACACTAGGGTTTTACAACGAGATAAACTTTTACAGTGACACGTTGAGAGGTCGTTCATTTTTGCGAGAATTTTTCATTTGGCACTGGAAAAGTGTGACATCTTTTACGGACGTTGTTAGGCTGAAAAATTCCGTCACTTACAATCGTCGGGTACCTGTGTTCGAATCGGGTTTACTTGTCAGGTGCAGGAGTGTAAAACTGTTCCTCGACCACTTACATAAAAGATAGACTTTTTACGGAAATCTTTTCGTGATGACGATGTTGACTTCTTGGTCAACAGCCCGCTGATTTTCTTGCGTACAAATATCATAGTTGCGCTCGTATAAAAGGTGCTCTTAATGCTCCGGGTGCTTGGATGCACTAAAAGGTCACTGACACCATTTCTCAAATCAACATCGCAAGAGCATTGGTAATCCCATCTGAAATTTTACCCTGAAATAAAGAAACGATTATGGTAAATATTGCTCAAGCGGAAAAATGTCGGGCTTTCTATCCACATTTGCCAGGTTCCGTCTTACAAGCTATAATCATTACAAAATGATACATGTGCATGACCGCATATCTGATTTAACATCAAACGATGATTTATTAGCAACACCCGTTTCTAGAAGTCTTCTTGCGGCTTGGAAACTTGATTACCGTACGTCTGTACACAGCTGTTTGGGTAAGCTTGGTGGTTTGAAATTTGAGGTGAGAGTTTGATACGGATATTAGGAGTTATAAAATATTATTCCGCGGTACAAATTTGCATTGTTTTACTTTCGAATTTTTATATGCAGGGACCATTTTCCACTTCGTCTCTGAAAATATACCCACTCACACAAACTGCCGCCTGCAAGAAAATACCACAGGTGCAATCGAATTCGGTGCACCACTTGTAAAATTATCGACGTGAAAAACCTATCGGTTCGGACAGCTTTATTTTAATATATCTCCAGTATTTGGCATCCTTATGGAGTTTCTAATGGGATAGAAGGAAATGTATATAGCACATACTACTGAGAGTTGGTCTACCTCAGTCCAAGCTAGACAACCTGGTTTATAACCACCGTGCCGTCTACAGAATCGGTTGAACACAAATCCCCAAATCCATCTGTTTGCCATTTTGTGCATACTAGCAGAAGCATTGGCTGCTTAGTTCTTTCGGTTGGGGCAAGCTGACATTATGGACCACCGCCTTTTGGCTGAATAGGGAAGAGCTACGCATCAAGGAGGTTGTCTTGTCGAACTTCTTGAGAAAACCTTCATGCGCCAAAGTCACACAACCGTGTATACTTGGTCTGTGTATGAAATGAGCATATCGTTGGGTTAGTAAAAGCCAATTATCAACTGCCTCTGTCGTGGATTTTCCCGTGTTGGTTAGTTAAGCTGTAGGACTACGGGGAAGGAGTTATCCAAAAGCACTCCCAACTGCCTATTTAACAAAAGAGTTGGCTATACACGCAGCTCCTTTTTGCCGCAATAACCATGGATGGTATTTCTACAAATTTCGTAGTCTCGTAGTCTCAACGGCTCATGCCTATTCAATAACCATCAAGGCCTGAAGAGATTACCGTCTACTGTCATACTGCCATCAGTGACGTAATTTGCACTGACTAATACAATTTTGATTCAGCCGTGCTCGTCCTTTGTTTCTTTAATTATTTTGGCGAACAGCTGTTACGCTTGAGCCTTCTAAAGGCCATACTCAGAGTAGTTCTGAAGCCATATTGCTCGCATAGTTTACCACTTATCGACTTTTGTAATAAAACGCAGAGAAACAACCGTCTGTCCTCGCCCAGACGAACTAGTTTGCTTATGCTTATGAAGCTGCGTTATAGAGTATAATGTGCCAGTTCAGGGTCAATATAGGACAGTTTACCGCCTAAACTTAGAAGCTGTAATGCAGCAGAAATAAGCACTGCAGTCAGCCGTAACCACAGCTTAAGTCACATGAAAATTTTCTGATCCTTGACAGAACTCAACCATCCCGACTCAACTCAAAGCGGCTGCTCACTCTCTCTATGGTCGAAGAGACTACTGTCGGATTGTTTGACTATATCCTTTGATCCTAGAAGTACTATATGTACGGACTCTATGTATGTGTAGACAAGGTGGTCGAATTCATCGGTAAGTTTACGAAAGTTCACTTAATATAGAACGAAGATTCTGCATCCGGAGATCATCCTTAATGCCGCCTTGGATCTTCCGCCCATACAGTTAGTAACTGATGACTTCGTTCATTCCGACTGTACTCTATCTGGTTAGTCTATATTTACTGACGTTGCTGCCTACATAGCTTCAGCATGGAAAGTAATAGTAAAGACGATGTGGTGTCAGCCCTTGAATAGTTAAATGATGCTCATATATAAGCAGATCACGTACAGTGACGCGCAAAACCTAAACATGGGATACGCTGTGAAGGGCGGCTTGTCCGAAAAAGCGACATTATTAAACAATAATAGATTCATATAACTTGGCGCGCCGTTTACTATCATAAGTCATTGCAAATGAATCATTGCGCGTTAAGTTTGCTCTAAAGACCCGTGGTGAAAGGTACTGCCAAGGAAAATAACAGGCCAGCGCGCATTTGCGAATGCGTAGTTGGTTCAACGGCTTATTTTACAAAAGTAAAAATAAGAATACGATACTGGCTGTTTGAAAGTCAAAACTGCAGTCTGGTGGGAAATACCCTCCAGCTTTAGAGATATAAATTCAGTAAACGGAACAAGCTCTCTTACCAAATTGGAAATTCAGTGTCCTACAAGACTTTGTGTATCTCGGCGAATAGTAAAACCCCGGATTCTTCTACTCAGAGTATGATGTGATATCTTGATATCTACGTGTAAAATCAGTATCAAAATGCTCAATAAATAAATGTTTCAAGAAAGCCGAAAGGTTGCTAGACAAAAACACTTGATAGCAAATGTAGTAGACCAAATGCATTGTGTTCATTCAGTGTAAGAACACCCATTATCTGGATAGACAAACTACGGCCAAACTTCAGTACATGATGCAGCATGATACATGAATATGTTTTGTCAAACCACAAATGAATTTACTACGAACCTAAAGGACGGTGTTATGTATATACCGGAAAATAGCTGTAAGTTGTAGCATATCTGGTATCGAATGAATGAAGTAATCTGCACAAATTCACTGAAATCAAAGGGTCGAGGGTTGTAAGTTTGTCGCGTTCCTTTCAAAAATGGGCCATAAGCTAACTGTAAACAGGATTATAAAACACATTTCGGAAAACATAGGTGAGTTGAATATACCCTAGAAATCGTTCAGAATACTATACCGATAAATCAACAAATCTTTATTTCCTGTAAGTTCATGGCTGCACATTTCGCGGCTAAATAGGAGGACTTTTAAGGGTTTTGCTGCCATGCAAATTATTTCATCGTACTTCCAGCAGACCACAATGAACCCAACTGAAGATTTTTGCAAAGACTAAAATCTTCGGTAAGAATTTCGTGGAATGTTTAATTTTGGTCACGTGGAGTTTGATGGCATCAGCGCTGGAACTCAGCGTGCAGCATGAATATGACTAGATGGTCTAAAAGGAACAAAAAATATTACAGTATTTCGCACATTTTGGTAGAAATTGTAAAAATGCCAATGTAGTGGCGGTTTCGTAGGGCGTGTCTGGCACCATTACAGCTATTGCTTAGAAGAAACTGTCATATTCATAATTTGTTTTACTCATTTCTTCCAACTAGTAACTAGATCTTCTTGTAGACCAATCACCATAGAGACTGTGGTTGACAAAGTGGACAGGATAGTCTCCAAAACTGTAAACTCCGGCATGTCTATCGCTTCGTAGCAGTCCATAACACGTAAAAAGCATATCTTTTTGGCTGCGAAAAAAATGTCGAGCCGAGTAATTTCCAGGTAAAGGACTCAGTCTTTAATACTCCAGCACTTCGAAACACTGCTAATGTTAATGTAGGATGCATTCAACAAATGCGTTTGCATAATCAAGGGAGCTTAATTCTAGGTCATCCGAGGAATGGTCGACTGCTCTCGTGCCTCAAATTTGATATATGTGCTGCAACTATTCTCTTACTCACTAAGCTGGCCTTGAATTCTTTAGGATCTAAGGCCATCGTGTTTAGCTTAAAAAATATCCCATCCATAATGAAAGACAAACAAATCGATTAAGCGATGTTTGATCAATATGCTTGTTATTATTAGACATGAACCGGGTAGGAGTTGGAAGTTATAAAATGCTACAAATCACTCAGGATTAGATGAAAAGACGAGATAAAGAAAATGCCATCCAAGAGGTCAATATTCTAAGTGCCGCATGCAAACGAATGGTAGACGTTAACCGTATTTTTGATGAATGAACCATGTCTGACAGCTAGTTAAAGAACGCGATGGAGTTCAACTTGATCAGTAAAAAAATTAAATGGCAGTCAGATAATGAGTTAAAAGGAGTTAAAATATTTTTGTTAGGTGTTTTAAAAAATAACTAGTAGAGATAGGAGAATTTACAACAATATGGACGGTATTATTGAAGCTTACAAAGATGAATAATAAGGGTTGAAGTAACACAGTACAAGCTATAATCGTTTATATAGACCAAGTTCGGTATTGCATACAGGGCATATATGCTTGGCATCTTTGCATGTGTTCACAAAGAACGGGATTAGGCAGCAACCGAGGACTCCTCTAGAAAAGAAACAAATGCACAAAAGCCACTTAATTCACACGCGTTTATAGTTTGTTACTCAAGAATGTTCAAAAGGTTGACAGAAGTCGTCATCAATCTTGCATTGTCTTTGTCTGCGACGAACCGTAGTCGCAGTATTTCAGCCGGCGTGTTTTAAGGCTTAACTGTTGAGTATTGTATATTTTGTACTGTATAACCTCTTTAAATATCCATTTGGTGTCTAGGAAGGAGTTGGGCAATGTTCGAGTAAATCCCTTTTCTGGCGTTCTTCAACTCAGGTTGGGGGCAACTGTTGCCTAGACACTCAGTAGTCAGCTTGATGAAGGTTTACTACTGCCAATCCACTTTAACGACGTCATTCATCTCCTGGATGACGGGACAGGTAGATCGCTTCATCTTTTAAGTAGACGTGATCTATCTGTCCACAGCTTCCTTTTAACGCCCTTCATTCTTCTTTCTAGTCTTAGAGCATCCAAACGTTTTGCATCCCACGTGTAAGGTCACAATAGAAGCGTCCTGCATCAAAGCATTTCCCAACATCTAATAAATTGTAGTTTAGACAAGAAAGTTCGTACCGATTGCATACGTCTTTTATTCCGATTATTGGCGAACGGGTTTCACAATATTGTGAGCTTACAAATTGTTTTGGAAGTCATGCTGACACACGTTAAATCATAATTGTAGTAATCGCCTTGGTTCGTACTAATTTTTTGGATCTGAGTAAACAATAATGGAAGCCTTTCACTAGCAGCGACAATATTACACCTGACTCTGCTGCTCAAGACCTCATAGTAAGATATGATTTTACTTGTGGAAAAATACCTATAGGTCTCGTCCATCTGGAGCAGCGTGAGATTTATTACGATGTTTCCATGTGGATGAAAGCCAATGCAATCAATTTCTTATCTAAGCCGAATGCCAAATGTAAGCTGATGATATAGGCCAAGTGATAGAACTAATAAAAGAACTTTATTCATATCTGTGTATCATGATAAAAACAGTGGATTATATCCAAGAAGATAGACGCTTCTTGTCCTCAAGTATGTAGTAGCCCCTATGTGAATTCAGCATGGTTCCGGTTTCAGCCCAAAAAGAAAGCAAAGGAGACCAGTGGTAAGTAGATAAGATAAACTATTTGGATCCATAGATGCATAACAGTTTGCGTTGTTTTGCTTGATGAATTATAATTCTCTGCAATGATTGCTGATGACTTGTACTTTGCGCCGTGTTTTAGCTTAAATATTAATAGCCTTTGGGAGAAATAGACTTTCCTTACTCTGTGTCAAAACATCATCTATTAGTGACTGCGTCATGAGTTTGTACTTACGAAATCGAACCACCACGTAACTCGGTTTCCGGCTACAGATGAGCAATATTGATCGTTTTTATAGCAATGGATGAAATAGTTATGGATCTCAGGATACGGAAAACTACACGTAAAGTGCAACTATGAGGGGCCTAAGTAATTCGAGTGCGCTTCAACAGGCTTTCACCTGGTGGAAAAATAAGCGACATGAGCTACTTTCAGGGGGTATTGCTGTAGGACGCAGCACATTTGTTAAGCTGTCCGTTAAAAAAAGAACTACCACTTTTGCCGGTTTACTACTGATCACTTCTAACATGTGTGCTCAAAGACTAAGTAATTTCTGCAACATGGCCGCATCGAGCTTCCTGATAACAGACGCTAATGAGAAAAACAAATGTAGCAAGCAAATCCGGTGAGCAAAACGGAACTCAGACCTTGTTTGCCACAATCGTTCAGCTTTATTAGTGTGCAAGGTAGACTCAGGAAGAAAAGTCCCAAGAAGACGCTTTAACTCGTCTGACGAACTCGTGGCATGTTCTGGTTCGTAAGCAACGATGAGGTCTCTGCAAGCGAAAATGTTTAATTTATTTGCTAAAAGATACATTGGGTCCAGAAAGTGAACGTGCTCCAAATAAGGTTGAAAGCATCCTTTTGTATTGATGTTAACTGTTCCACCGCAAATTCCGCCTACTCACCAACCTCTAGTTCGCTGGCTAATTGTCAGTGACCACGGTGCAAAGCAAAACGATGCACTAAGTTTTCAGTACTGTTCTAAAACTCTGTGCGACTGACGAAGTTGCCGTTATTAGGTTTCAAGCTAGCTTAATAAAACTGAAAAAGTCAGCAAAGAAGGAATGCTTTTTCATCCGCCTACTTGACTGACAACAAGGAAGAATTCTACGCACTATTAGCTTTTGCATTTGTGCAGCTTTTCGGCATATCGTGTACCTGCCTCTTGATATATTTTTGTAGGCCGACTGGTATCTGACTCGAGCCATAAAGTCAAAATTTCTTGCCCCGCAGAGAGACTTCGTGCTCAGTCTAAGAACCATATCCAAAGGAATTATTATTACGTGTGAATAATTCTGTATAGCCCTTGGTGACAGCCTGCAATAGTGGAAATCTGGAACATGGGATTCCTTGAATACGTGATTTATTCACCTTGGCTTTCAGATACCATTCGAGCTCTACTGTGCCATGCCATCACTCATCACTATTTTGTCCTACTTCAGGTCAATCGTGAGCATACGGTTTTTATAAAGTTCAGCCTCAGGGCTCCTTCCTTTTAGTCTGGGCAGACAACAAGCGCCTGCTGAATTCACATTTGCCTACACACACCGTCAATCTTCAAGCGGTAGCTTCCCGTTATTTCCATAAGTTTTTCACAAAGCCTTTCTTCTGCTCCCTTTTAGTTATACGGCCACCGCTCTATCCCTTGAGCACACCTCGTGGTTCCATCTCGACTAACTGCGACAATGTCGCTTGCGTTAAAGCATTGATCGCAACCCAGCCCGATGAGGTGGAGCATGGAAAATTTTCCTGACAACTGGGTAGTCTTCGGTGAAGGCATTAGCCCTTGTCTGCCACGGTTAAGACACAGATCGCAACATACCCCTTCAGTTCCATCTTTAAGGTGATTATTTTCGTCATTTTATCCCACAACTCTTCAGCCGGTGTTGTTCCTTCGCCTGGTTGCACATCAGTCTTTGGTGTGCCTTAAGTTTATCTCAGCCAACCTGCAGCAGCCAAAAGGCTAGTGGCTCCTACCCGAATAAGCCAACATCCGACAAATAAACTCATTTGCTTGCTAATTTGTCTTATTCAGGGTGACTTACCTGAATCCTATCCGAACCTATCGTTTATGAGCCCCCTCCCTCCCCCGTGAAAAGCCAATTGGTGTGCAAATGAGTGCATTTGTCAAATTTTGCACAATGTGAGTCCAAGTAGAACATGAACCTGACAGATTCCCGGGAAATGCACCTACCTGATGAGTCCAAAGAAAGGCGAAACTGATCGTGCGCTGTCGAAGAGTGTGCTAAGTAAAAAACCGGTTAGAACTAAGGTTTCTACACGTAACTGGAGCTCACCAGTTGCGCCAGTTGGGTGCTGGACACACCCTGCAAGAATCAGCCTAAAACAGTCAACCAAATGGTTCCATGGTGCTTTTCGACCAACTACCGAATCCCGATAAAAACGAGAGTTTTTATTTAAGTGGAGTTTTTGAGATCCGACTATTTTCTCACTAGCCATCTTTTAAAGAAATCGGTGATTTACGTTGTACACCACTGACAATTACACAACGGGCAACTGTTCTTTCTGCCTCCAGTGCCACATTACTTTACTTCGAATCAGAAATTACCTCCTGAGTGCTTTACGCGCTAAAAATCACCTGGTCATTATAGTAATCACACAGAAAATTTACGGTGACAATAAGTAGTTATTACAGAAAGCCTTGTGCACCTGGAGGGAGTTATGTGCGATAGAATACAAAGAATAAAATCCCACTCTGCCTTGATAAAAAAATCTTACCCAATGAAAAAGATACCTGTACACGCTAGCCAGGTACATGCGCCATTAACGTACTGCACCGTTGTGATCACCTTGTTGAGACATATACTGCAAACGTAGTTCTGTGCCTCTGGACCGAAACTGGCACTAATTATTACAGCTGATGGTTGTTCAGTTATGTAATCTATAAACAAACAAATCCAGGTTAGTAAAGTCAATTGACCAACGCTGTCGGAAAAAAGTAAAGTAACGTTACAATATACAGGAATGTGTATTTGCAGACGTTTTTAATCTGCACAACACATCTTCAGGTCTGAAAACTAAGGTCATCCCAGTAAAAACTTCCTTTAGTTTAAGATAAATCGGTTTACTGGCAATCAATGACGAAAATTACCTCACCAATATTACTCATTTGGCTTGTGGGCGTTTTGCGCATAGAGTTGTCCCCCACAGTAGAGAACACTTTAATTCGATCTATTAAAGTAGATTTTAGTGGTAAATCTTCTGATGGGCAGATCACTCTTGACCAAACTCGTTGTGCTGAACGTTTCAGAAGAAACAACACCATTCAGGAATTTACCCAAAAATCATAGAAGTACTGTCTCGCTGAAAGTGACTGATTGATCAAGAACTTAAAAAAGGTCTCTGATGGTGCCGTTTGCTGGGCAATGAAACCCGTGGCGTTTAAGCTTGAAGCACTACAATGTGCGTTGTTTTCTAGCTGGAAATTGAAGTTAAGCAAACGTGTTATGTTTTTCATACCGGAAAACGAAGGGTTCAGGTTTTCACGGCAAAAAACATAGAGGGATCAGCTTAACACCCGTACTAGGAGAGCGTTGAAAAGATATCACTTTGCACTACAACTTCCTTCTCACTAGTTTCAGATCAGACATAAGCGAGCAGTTGACAGGGAACAAAAAACTACGCTATCAGCTATCTCGTTGACTCAGTAAGCAGTACCATGGAATGGCGTTCTAACGACATGAGTTCAAAACTCGACGTCAAAGTTCTGTGTCTTGAAATGTTGTCTACACACTAGTTCGGGATTTCATTTGTAGAAGTTACGTGATACATGTGGTGGGTTCGTTGCTCCATCATTGTACTCACAGCTTTTGGTGTCTAAAATGCTCCTACTTTACATGGCCTAATTATTCTAGAGGGAAGTCCCCGAAAATAATATTTCAACATCGTTGCGTTCCGTATGTACATGTGTGGCTGTTTATTGTCTACGGTTACTTATCATTTATTCATAGGTTCTTTAGTGGTTTAGTTGTAACACTGAGGTCTTCTTAAAGGACACATCAACTAGTTTTTGGCCAGCGCCTACCTCTTTTAACACCATACGCTTCCAGACATGGCGTATGGGAATACCATATTTGTAGAGCAGTTGTAGAGTACAGCATCTCTTAGGTAAGGTAGGATATTCTTGTCTGACTTCTGACACCCGTCCAGCACTTTCCAAACAGGTAAAAGCTCCTAAAATGTGAAGCGCTGTTAAAGTCCGACAGGATGCCGTCTTTCGAATAGTAAAACATTCAAAACATTCATCAGCTTGGGAGGTTTCTCGTGGTATCGTTTAGGAATTAAAGACGGTGGCAACGATGATGGTGCATTTAACTACTTGAATTTCCCCTGATGCCGCAAGCACGACTTCAGCTTAAAGTAAGAGTACACATTGCGATTTTTAGCTCACTTATACGTAATGTAATTAAAAAGCTGTCTTCACCGATTACAGCCAATGTTTTAAGTGAATTTTGTGGTTAATAAAGACCTTCTCTAGCTTATGTTTGAATCAAGGCTACCCAATAAATACATTAAGTTAGGTACTTGGAAGAAGTTTTCCACAGTTGAACGGATCGTCCGAGCAGAGCTCTTCAGGGATCCAGTGGACAATCCAGTAGTTAGCGACTAAAAGATGAACGAACCTGTATCTTGTTTGCGTAGAAGTAATTCAGTTACCGCTTAACAAACCCCATCAGGATGGATCAGATTTTCAATCCATATGTGGTAGATCGTGGGTTTAAATCACTCTAAAGAATGCGAGTTAGACACGACTGGTGCATAAAAAGCATGAAAGCGGTACACGGGACTCCTTGGTTTCATCATTAGTTGACTTCAAGTTATCAATCAAGTCTGAATCTGAAACACTGTATTTGAATTAAGCTTGCCAGCTTATGGTTCTGATCCGCAGGCCAGTAAGCATGGCCTCGAAGTGTAGTACCACAGAGCGTGCTTATATGTGCAAAAGTTTATGGTCACAGAATTGACTTTTTGGCTCCCCTGAAACAGCAGCGGACAGGCAACGGCTAGATTGTAATCCGCAAACATATCTGAAACACCCGAGTTAGTTATCTATTTTGAGGAACAAAAATTGAAAATTTCTACGAAATCTCTCCTAGACAGATGGAACCAAGAAACAGTCTTATAGTTCCGTCTCACTAGTTTTTCACAATTTGATGTTTTTCCCCTGCAGTCCAAGTAAAGATTTCCGTAAGCCCTGATTTAATGTTCAATGGGTCCCATCACATGCTGGAAAAATCATCCATTACTTGGCATTTTTGTAAATACAAGCAGTGTGTCCCATCACACTTGGACGACAGTTTTTAACTCACTTGCATCTGATGCGTAAGATTAGTGTTGCAAAATAAATAAAGAGAAACAACAATTGATCAGACTGTATACACTGCAAATCAACGGTCGGTGAAACTAATTTTCTGCATGACAAATGTTCCTATTTAACTGGGGCTAATGAAATTTGTTTTCTACTACTTGAGGTTTCTTTGGAAATCACTGAGAGCCGTCGCATCACTCTTACTGCGAAGTATATGATTCTGAATCTATCGATCAGGTATACAAATCTTAACACTGCGCTGTATTGGGGCCATGTAACATTAATTACTGTGGACGATTTGATTCTGTGTTCACCATTGGTGTCGTATTACAACAAACCAGAAGGCCCTTTCTGGTCAACCCATTTATTTGGTAAACCCAATGCGTTTAACGGATTTTTGGAATGAATATATTTCTATTCAGTAAGTCGATCTCAACGACGAAGTGATATAGCATTATTTCTGCATTTGGTTGTATTTCCACTGAAAAGGTGAATTCCTGTTGTGCTCACTGGAGGAAATAAAGATAATGAACGAAGCTACTTCTCTCAGAAGTCACCAGGTTGTAAGGTAGTAAACGTCAATTTCAAGAATAGTGAGTTTTTGGCCCAAAATCTGTTATTTCAAATTTGATTTTTAAGTACGGGTTTCTTCATGTTGCAAAACAAGCGGAGTTGGAAGACTTGGAGGGTAGAAATACCCCAGAGGGCATCAGGTTTTCAAGCTCTACGGTGCGGTACTCTAAGTGCATGTTTTTATTATACATCTCAATGCTCTTTCACGACATTCGTGAATGCCTTCTCCGTTGCAACCATCTCTCATATGCGAGTGGTTTAGCAGCTTTTGAAGTCGTCATAAAGAAACGGCGTTACACTCTAATTTAAATTGTGCAAAAATCCTAACGATCAAATTTTTCAACTGTCACAAGACTGTAAATATAGGTTCTTCTGTGGGTTATGCCGTATTGTTCCTGACTTAGATTTCAGAACGCACGAAGTGCAGTTATTGCACTTTCTCTACGGACGTGATATATTACATTTACTTTACCACTTTACCACCACTTTATACTTTACCACACCCTTGTGTCACATTCTTCACAGGCATTCATTTTTATGAAGCGCACAGCAGTATGTGAAAAGTGATTTCCACGATTGACTTCTATGTGGCTTCGTGTATATTATAAAAGAAGCTACTCAGCAGGGAATGCGTCAAAACGTTCAATTAGCCAGTGATGAAAGTATTCTTAACCGTTGACTTCAAAGTACAGTACCAAGTCAGTGAATTTTTCTCACCTATTCCGAATGCTTTAACGTCGTATCCGACTAAAAACAATATCAAACAAAACTTTTCAGTTACTTCTGATTAATGAATTACTTGGTGTTAGTTCAATGAAAATGTAGGAAAGTTTTGAAAATCCTAGAGAGGTTCAATTTGTTAATGCGCAAAACGTTGGTTGTTGTCTTTCGGTGCAGAAAGTTGGTGGTTTATAAACAGCTTTATTAGTTTCACACACAAAAAATTTATTACAAGTGTTATAGCTCACAGGTTTGCGCGCCCAAGTGTGAAGCGTATAAGCAAGGCGTGACGGCCGTAAGAACTGCTTTGTTAAGTAGTGACTTTTCAGACTCCTTAGAATGTCTCCACATCTGAAATGTCAGTTATTTCTGTTTTGCTGCCAATGGGCCTATTTTGAAAGTCCCTTCTAAGTGAATTATTCCATTTTACGTCAATTCGTGATTTGAGTGCACCTTACATTTGAGCGTTTATCCTGAAACCACAGAAAAATCCCAAGGGCGCCTATTGGTTTCCTAATTTCAGTATATGGTCATATACTGGATAATCGTTGAAAGCTAAACTATCAGGAACGGGTTCGCTCACCACTTCTTCCTCCTTTGCACAAGAACTGCACGTATTGTAAGATGGTTCCAACTATCTGCCACACAGACTGACCCTATCTAGCAGAATATTTCCTGAAAGTTAAAGAAATTCGAGAAGAAGCTTCGTGATACGTGAAAAGTACAATAGCTCTAAAAGATTGCGCTGTTCAAATAAGGAACAATTTGGATTGGTTATTATGAATTTTCTTAAATGGCGAATTTCATCTACCCGGAATTTATGAAGGAAAGCCTATATGCAAATGTATGTGCGGCTACGAGTTTCTTACAATGTCCAGAGCCATTTTTCTAGCTCAGTTTTTATGGATAGGGTAACAAAAAATGCGCGTGTAATTAGGATTTGTGGTGTTATATGGCAGAGAAAATGCAACGTTAAGTTTAATTCGGATAACATGCAGTGGGCTCGTCTGGGCTGCCCAACCATTCCGGAGTTTTCGTGTCAATAAGAGAGACCAGAGAGACCTACCAGATTTCCTAAGATGATCCAAAGGACAGTGAATATTCAATCAACAAGCAATGAAGCATCCATATCCAACTGCGGGCAGTATTTACAGTACCGGTGTATCCGTTGTCGCTACTCAACACCGGAGAACACCTCACTGTACCTTTTCCTGTTTCAGCGAAAGTACTCGGGAAATTTAGCCACAAATTATAGCCTATCAGCTGTTCTGATCTGATTATGATACATTTGAAGGATTGGATAATTCTTAATTTCCGGCGCCTTGGTACTAAAGTTCAGAATAAACTACAGCCAAGCAATTTCATTGCGTCTACTGATCACGTGTTTGACCAACTTACGCAGAGACTTTAAAAGTGCGAGGCATCCTTAGGTTAAAGTTGTCGTCCAAACATTTGATGCCAGTTATATGTTGTATGAGGAAGGTTGTTACAAGGCTCAGTTAGGTAAATCCGCTTCCCAGTAAACGAACAAGATTTTGAGCTCAAAATCGTACCTTTATATTGCTCTATCGAATATTGTTTATTACGAAGTAATTTTTACTGAATTCCAAATATGATATTCCACTAGTAGTTTTAGAGCCATCCAAGCTCGGTAGGGACAAATTTATGTAGGTCAGGTCGCTAAGCTATTCCGCATTACCTGAGCATCATTCGCGTTGTATCCATCGACCCACACAGATTAGAAAAAGTCCGACGAGTTGACGATGTGACATAAATAATGGCAAACCTTATTCACCGTTTTGATGTTAACGAGCTACTTGTAGAACCATATCACGGACAGAATGAACCTGTATTGATCTATAAAGAGCCGGTGCAGCACTTTCATACAGGATGTCTTTAAAAAAAGCAATAATGAATGCGGACAGGTGCAGTCAACTGTCCACTATTCAGGCTTTATGGAGTCGAGGGAAAGCAGTGTGCTTGGGTTCCAGCGCATGAATCGACCCAAACAAACCATATCGTGTATGTTGTTGCACACTGCGCATGCACCACGTGGTGATCGTGCGCAATCTACTGCGATCCTGCGGTTTCACTTCAGTCCAAACCACACATTTGTTTGATCCATATGGTGTTTTTCCTTGACAGTTGAGATTATAAATGGTGAAAGGTTATCTGATGTCGGTAGTTTGTAGTATTTTTTTATATTGCCTTAGGATAAGTTGGTTAAAGTAAAGTAAGTCTTTAGTGAGATGATCTCTTGCTTCTGAGTAGCCCGGTTATTTTCCTTTAAAATCAGGGCACTTACGTAATCAAGCAATATACTGCAATTTTTTTAGGATTAGGCATAACTTGCTGGCGTCAATGCGCAAGCACGCACATGAGTGTCTACATCGGCACGAGAGTTGGGACATCCAACAAAGTGACAATCTGGTGTCTGCACCTGTATTGAGAGGCCTATGAACTGGAAAAAGCAGTGTTCTGCGCTCTTAATAGTTGGATCTACAGTGTAAACGACAATACCAACAATACTGGTGTCACTATCTGTCCTTATATTTAATGCCCACCCTAAAAAAGGGATAAGTGGAATAGAGAACCTCACGGCTCTGTACCAGGTTCCAGTTATGTGGGTAACCTACTGCGCCATTAACCTAATCCAACTACAAAGAGCTTCATGTTAACAAAAATAAACGGGAACACAGGAAGCTAGACAGTAGAAGCGACCATCCAATATGCTGGTTGTTACTGGTTTTACTCTGTAACTGTTGCTTAAGAAGTGAAGAGATGAGGGTGTCCCTTTTGCCGACAAATAAAGAGAATCAGGTCGGAAAAGGTATCAGGTTATTGAATGACGACTAGAGCTTTACTTCTTGATGCAGGAAAGTTCACTTCTACTAGTCGAATGACTTGCTTCACAAATTGCTCAAAATATGCCTCGCAGAATGGACAGAATGCGCATCTCCTTTAATAATGTACCACACAACTCTAGTGTACCACTTCCTATTTCTCTACTCCAAGTAGTTCAACGTAATCCAAGCATCAGCTGTAGCTGCAAGATTTTGAGAAGTTGTATTCACATCACTCTCGTTCGAACGCTCATGTTCCTCTTCTCGTGCGGTTAGGTGAACTAAAGCGGGGATGCACTGAAATGGAGTCTTAACCATATCAGGCTCACCAGGAGTGCACATCCTTGACCACATTGTAAGGAAACTTCATTCATATCGCTCAGCGATAAAAAGTATGCTAGTTCAGACGTGGTAAACAACCACATCCGGTGCGTGCCTGCTTTGCGAGTCATCTAAGTGGATTTCAAAGCGCGCACGTCAAATATGTGCACTTCTGATCAGCCCCAATTAGGACAGAACTCGAGATTGGTAATACTCGTGTCTGGTGCAGCCTAGCTGAAGCTATCATACCAAGACAGGTGTAGGATTGTTCACACGAAATTGACGCGCATGCAAATTCTGCAGACTCATATTGTAAAAAGGTGTTTGTTTAACGTAGGCAATTTAAAGACAAAAAAATTCGAAATCCACTTTGGTCCCCGTGTCAAAACCAGCCTTATCTAAATATCAACGTGAAGGGTTGAAATCAGAATTAGTTACACAGCACCACGAATGAAATTCAGCCAATAGTTCCCACTAAAGTGAATACTGATTGCTAAAATAGAGTGCACAGTCGAAAAAATTGACGCAAAAGACAGCAGTACAAGAAGTAAACTATGAAATAAAAAGCTTGGTCACCCTGCATCTCCACTGTGATCACAGATTAACGAATTCGCCGAGCAGTCCACCGGGGCGCTATCAACTTAGATAGACACTGACGTCAGACTTTCCTGCAAATAAACCGTCTTGTAGAATTTTACAGATTGTGTTAGAAGGACATGCATGGCCACGATGATAGTTGAAATGCTACAAGCTGGCATAAAAAGCTGGCCTTGTGTCGACTTAATTAGTGTTGTACTATGAAAAAATCTATCCATGGCAAGCAAGTTTTTTCAAGCAGATTTTAGTGTCCTGTGATTTGACCGCCACAAGATTATGTTGACTGTGCTTAGCAGCGTATAAATGGTCAAGTCTTTCTGGCAAGTATCTCAGCGTAGTTTTATGTCGTCGAGTTCCGATGCGACTTGACGCCACACCGTACACTATCCAGCTTAGAACTATGAATAAAACACTACAAGAAAACAACTGCAATGTCTCATTAATCGAAAAGCTCATCAGATAACGTGTTGCCAATGTACCAACAAAGAATTTGATATTTCAGGGTATTGTCCAGTATCTATCTCAGTCTGCGACACGTGAGGCAGTTTACGTGGTCCTTTCTCAACTCACTACCCGGATAAGAAGTGGATTCACGAGGGTCCTCACATTATCTCACAGCTAAACATGAGTGAGCTTTAAAACCTATGCAAGAGTCTCAATGACAAAACAACGAGTACGAATCTGCCACCAAGATCCGGTCTACAAATGCGCCCAAGCGGAAGCGTACATAGGCAAATTCTGCAGCCTCAGTCCACTGTTGACCCACTGGTGGGCTTTAGCTATGTTAATGTCAGTACAGAGTTACGAAGTTTGCTGCCCCAATTCGGTTTAAGCAGATGTCTCAGGAAGATCCCTTAATTTTTGTCACTTTTCATTGCAGAAGTCCAAAACCCGTAAACGAAGTGCTGGAGCTGGGTAAAATAGTAAAGTCACCCTTTGGTGCATAAGTGTACAGCACTTCAAAAGTCCTACACGTTGTAAAACTTGCGGTGATCAGAATGTTGGTGTAAAAGCGTGTGCTAAAAATGTCAGTGTATACAATGAGGTGACAAAATTATGTATGTATCATGTATGTATGTATCATGTACAAAATCCTGGACTTGAACTAGAGGACATAATCAACCGGAAAATTTCCAGGACCGGATCTCCTAATTCTGCACATGGTGTACTGCGCCTTTATAAAAAACGCATAACACCAAAATAGATCCATGTCATTCAGCCACTTATATAGCTGAACCGCGGAATACTCTTTATTCTAAACATCAGCGTTCCATACGCCATGTAACATCTTCTTTCGTCTGAAGCTGAAAAGTTCAATGATGGTTTGTTCCAAACCTATCAGTTGAGTTAAACAAATGGTTTGTTTTACGAGCTTCACCGAAAGGTAAAGAGAGAAACAAACTGCTCATTTTTCACCGTACCTGATAAGCCAATTTCACTTAGTATTTCAAACAACGCTGTATTGATCATCCCACACACGGCAAGTTGTCGGCACATTCCGGAGGAATTTCTAACCTAAGGTGGGTTAACAGATGCGTCACCAGTTAAAGGGTGCACCCAAAAAATGAATTTTAATCATCTGTAAGTAAGAAAACTGCTAAAACAAAAGTGCGGAAGCATGCGGAAGCTTTAGTTGAAAAGCAGCGGGCATAAGGATACAGCAATGAGACTAGACATTAGGTGAATAGACAGGCCAAAAGTTCAACGCATTTGGTGACTAAATGAAAACCACTCAAAATTCGCAGGCTGCAACGGACGCATGCGAGCTTGAACGTGAGCAATAACACCCGAAGAGTACCAGAAAAAATGTTTTTTTTCACTTCATGGGGTGCACTTAGTACCTGTTGGACAGGGATCTGGGGGTTCATATATAGATTCGCCTGGAAAAGGTGGGTAAGAAGGTGGATTCATTACAGTCAGCTAAATAAGAAAGTCCAAGGCATCCGCGTAACTCAAGTCACTACCGGAATGTGCCTGAAATGCAGGAGAATGTTTGGAATGTCTGAAATAAGATCTGCCGATACGACCGGCTTCAACCAGGCAAAGGTTCCCACTAGTATCGAAGATTTCTTATGTTTGCCAGTGGATGGTGTAAGTACTAGGTACCATTTCGCTTCTGTAAACAGATCAATAAATCCTAGTACAGCTTCCTGTACTCCCTTATAGTACTGAGCGTGTTACTCTGGAAAATCGCTGGTATGCAAACAAGCAAGATCTCAGCGGTTAGATACCATTAAAAGCCAGTCAGTTATCTTGATTAGCTTTAGGCAACGACAGCCATTGCTTCAGGAACTGCCATTGCACGACAGTAGTCGGCCAACGAGTAGATTCAGACATTGCTTGTCACGCGAAGCATGGTTTACAAAAATAGGGACCATTGCAGCGCATGTTGCGGGCTATAATTTGTTCGACCACCTCTGGAGTACCTCTGCAAAAACCCCATTTGTCCACATGTTGATCTGTCATCTTTCCAAAATTTTGTGCTCCTTTTTGGATCAGTTGTAAAAGACTTCGTGGTGGCCAAAAAGCGGGAAAACAGGCAAATAACTTGTTCTGCGTGAGAATTTTACTCCATTAGAGTTGAAGCACCACTAAACGGTTCTGGCAATTACGGAGGTCACCAAGTTCGTTAGGGGGAGGGAATTCATATAATAAGCAAGCAGTTTACTGTAGTGACCCATTCAAGCATCACACGGAACCTATTTATGAACACCTAACCATAGGTCAGAGGAATCTTGCTCGCATGAAGTCAACTATAAAAATGTTAACCACTAACAGTTCGTTATTAAGGGAACGGATAAAGGTCCTTCAAATACAAGCGAATTTTTAAACTTCCAAACTGTGATTAGACCCTTTAAACAATAAGACAACGCAGATGACGTCAACAAATGTTTACTCTTTGACTTTATGTGCAATCATTTGAAACACAAAATAAGGACGGCGGTCATCTTTGCAAGCAGACCCTCTCCGGGGAATCGGACCACAGACTCATTTCCTGTTGTTTCAACCTGTAGTGCCAGAACACCAGATAAACGATGAGACTGAGACTTTCCGAGAAATGAGTTTTTACCTACTACGGATGTGGACATGTTTGATCTTTACAACACATTAGTTTTCAACTGAATCGCGGATTCTTATATTATCAACTTTTACGGAGATCTCCCCTCATCAGCATCTATTACGTATATTGGTGTCTAGTAAGTGTGTAAGCTGACTAAAAAATGCTCATTTTATTAATTAGCTACACAAACTATGATTAACGCATAATAACTTTTGAGCCACGGTGGTGGAGCAGTCATCATCTGCCGGTGCTTGGATATATTTTGCTGTTGGATTTTAAGATCATGATGCAAACTTGGGAAAAGGGACCATACAAACTTCGGGCAGTTAACAAATCAGCACCGAAACATAACCTGCATACATTAATGGCCTAAGAAAGTAAGACTTACGGTAGTTAGTGAAAAGAGCTAAAATTTCGCCGCTAAACTACTGACAATGACGAGCTTTGTTAGATTAAGCAAGCTTTTATATTGAGATGAGCGAATTTATTTCAAATGCCCCAAAAATTTTCCTTTCGGAGCCAAGATATCCTAGGCAGAATGAACAATAAGCGTTGCACATTAGTTTTGACCCGTAGTGCGGGGCATCCAGCAGAAAATCTCTCACCTAGAAACTCAGGACGATTGATCAAAAGTGCATTTCAAAAGTACTATTTTTTGTCGAAACGCTGTTCAGCTTTCATGAAGGTACTTTTTGAACCTGACAAAATTCCAATCAGCTCCCCCTTGCTTGTTCTCCTAGTCAAGCTCTGTAGTATCCTTTTACGATGTTTTAAACTGCGCTGAGTTGGTACATGATAAAAAATCGGCTCACAATAGATGTCAAGCATATGGTACACCTACTTACTGAGTCGCTCAGGACAGATTCACAGGAATTAAATGATTTTCTTCTGGTCAAGGAATTACCAGTTAACTTTCTCGTGTAGATACTGTCAACAAAAATCCAAATTTGTAACTGTCCAAATTCAAAACACACTTCTCGCCAAACAACACAACTGTGTGTGCACAAGCGCAAAGTGTTCTTTTCGTCACTACACTTTACCGTAGATTGACCAACCAGATGACGTCACGAACTGGAAGAATGAAAAGATCCATCAAATCTGCTGTAGTTTTCGAAAAAAGTTTGCTGTGCCTGACGATCCGGAGGCAGCTGCTTCGAGTGACTAAGCTTACAGACACCAAGGACGAGAGGCTACTGCTACGTTTAAACTAAAAGAATTTAGCTGCATATTTTATGGGGTGCTGTTGCTTCTGAAATCGGAAACACTAAATAATTTCACTTTTGAACAAATTTCGCGTTTGTGGAAGCCCTATATTATGGTTATTGATAAGTTGTGATCTCAATACCAGCTTATGACAAATCAGCCTGTCTTCCAAAATAGAACAGTGTTTTCTGGGGAATTTAGGTTAGTTGTGTCGGCAGTTATACTGCACCTGGATACACGATATACACATAAGGTGTCGTAACTGCGATCCCGCAGGTCATTCTCGTAATTTGTGAAAACCGGGAGCTGTGTTCTTTCTGCACGCATCTGAGGACACAAACATCTATACTTTTAAATATTTTGCTCATATGATATGTACCTTTGGATCAGTGACAGGATGCAAAGTGCTCCGTTTGGTACCAATGTTGTAACAGATGTGCAAATGTGAGCGAGAACACAAATCCCAACATTTGTACGTAAAACGATTTTTGGTTGAGCAAAGCAAGTAGCTTTTCAGCAAGTTAATACGTTTCACCTCGGAAGACATAGAATGTTTGGACGTATTGAGGTAACTATCAGTAAACTGATTTTGACCACTAAAACACCGGATGTTTTGATTGGAGATTCAAGCACTGTGTGGTTCTCATTGTTTATATCGGCCTATGTTTCAGTTCGCCGTTTGTCACCAGTGCTCAAGAGTTAAAACTGTATCAATTTGACTGGGGAATTTATTTCCAACGGTATTTGTTTCCTCAGCATATGTGATGAAAGTTGAGAGAAAACACATATGACGTTCGAGCAGGCTAAAAGAGAGCAGCTGCTCCTCAGAAATGATTGACCAATTCAAGTTAGCTTCCAAAGTTTGGGTCACTCTAGGTCCACGGGAATATGATAGTTGTCCTGGTTGTTATTAGTTTGACTAACTGTGTTCAGATCGCGTGAAGTGAGATCATATTCTTGAGTATTACCCAAGGAGTCTGTCAACACATTCGGCAACTAATATACTCAAGGACGATGCTCACTTCGCACAAAAATCGATAAGTCGCCGGTAATTCGCCAGCTGCCTATGGCCTTACGGATATGAACTACAGCAAAATTTAGAAAGTAACAGTTTTTGAAAGCTCTCGTTTGTTTACCTTTTTCTGTGAAGTTTGAGTTGGTGCACCTATTTGTCACACCCTGATGTGTGGCACCATACATATTTCCGCATTTACATCTTCGCATCCATTCTCGCCAACCGACGGAATAGCAACAAAATATTCCCAAAGTAACGTATTCCGTCCTCGTCGCTTGTGTGTGAAAGAGCACAACTCCACGGCTTGAAAATGAGCAAATATTGCGAAGACATTCACGAAACAGAGGCCATACTTGTCCGTTTGATTTCGGGCACTGGCCTGGTGGAGAGTTTCTCAAAAAATCCCCTGACGACTGGCTTTGCCATTGTAGGCTTCAGCTGAAAGGGTCGCTCGTTACCGTCATATCAAGAGCAGAAACTCTTGAGTTGCTGAGTACCTGCTGAATAGCTCAATATTTGGACAAAGCTATCTAACCACCAGGAATAAAAACTTCAGAAGTTGTTTTGGGATAGAAATGTCTAGACCGTAGTCGTTGGGCCAAATCCGGTTCGCCAAAAAGGGTGATCAGTGTAATAAATGATCACATGACAAATCTGAAGAATCCGACATTTCTTTATCCAAGGCTCCGCAAATGGTATGTACATGTAAAAAACCAGTATAGATCAAAAAAAGTCAAAAAACGCTTACTTTGCTTTTCCATACCACCTTAGGCGGAACGAGTGAGGCGATGAGGGCAGCCTCAAGTTGCGTTTACCAGATGAGCTAAAACAAAAGAATGAATAAGAGGCAACTTAACTGTATCCTTCCGGCATCGGGCTAAAAGTCGTGGGCTGCTGTTTTGGAAGACAAATAGCACCAGGCCTGTTCCCAGTATTCAGTAAACAAAGTGTGTTCCTAGGTTGTTGTAATCCGACGTTTTGGTTGCCGTGGGCGACTTTTCTCAAGGATTTCCACCATCAGTTGATTACAACAACGGATTACAACAACCTATTCCACTACGCAGTGTTTTGACTTTATAATTTTAAAAAATTCCGTAAAGTGTGATCATATTTTCAGCCTGGAAAGACACCCATGCTGAAATACTTTGCCATTTCCGTAACTGCGGTCGGATGTGACACAATCATATTTACTGTAGTATTTATGTCCTGCGTCACGTATTTTGTAGCCGGCGCAGCCTAGTAATTCTGGAATGACAGAGCTTAAGTTGAGCAGTACACTCCAGCATTACTTTTGGGCAACGCGGATAAGGAGCAGATTGACTTGTAAGCAGGTTTGTGTGGATGTGTTTTTTATTAGCTTTCAAACAGTAATTTAAGCGGATGGTTATAGAAAGACGAATACACCATATATTGATTCCGGTCGCTGGATTACAGGTTCATTCAACCCTTCGTTAGATAGCTCGTGTTGTGTTCGGATAGTACGTAATACCAATTACAACTCTGCCCAAACCGACTTTTGGCCAAAAACTATGCAAACGACGATTGCCAATTTTTCAGCTACCATTGCTAATCGAAATCCATGCCTTATTCACTTATCCCAAATGGATTTTGCGCTGAATCACTTGTAAGTCCCAAAGACTCAAATTGAAGAGCAAACATACGGGAGTAGTTCTCAAGCCTTCAGCATGCTCAGCCGCTAGTTATCTTTGGCGGGGACAGCTAAAAAGTTACAGTTAAGTGACATCCAGGCCACAATCTTGGTGGCTTGTTCGCAGATATCTGCCCTTTACGTCCAACTACGTCTCACGAGCCCATATGCAGCAATATATCCAGATCTATCCAAAAATGACTTATTTCAATCATGCGCTTGCGTTTGGTAGCCTGACGAATGTTGCTAAAGAAATCCGTATGGTGTGCTAACTAACCATAAACTGTAGTGTTTACAGTGGACAGCCGTATAATACTTACCGTCCAAAAAAAGGAAAATTTTATTTTGAAATAAATAACCTCCAACAAACATCAGACTTCAAAAGCATGTCAAGAAATGTCATCCAAGGGCGTTTACACAAATAAAAAAATACTTTTTGACAGTTAACCAAAACTGAGGGGAACCATCAAACCGAAGCAGAAATCTTGTCACTCTGAAGGACCGTTAAATAATGTTCGGTTTTATTGAAGGAATGTGATTTCTTAGATTAGTCGCCACCCGCTTTACTACTATTTATGGATTTAGTCAGCACTCTATCGGGAATAAGACTTGTTTGTTTTGACGAGCGGAATTCACTCAAGGTTTCATTTTGGTAGTCGGCTGAATGGACGAGTTGAGAACTTGCTTTTTTCACATTATCCTTTGAATGGGATGACTACACGAGTTCGATGCTGTGGCGTGTACATGATGCAAATAAACAGTTAGAACTCCACTCACCTGGTTATGTAAATCGTCCCTAAACTTAGCATCGTTTATCCAGACCGCATCCATTTAAAGAAAGTTTTAATATCCCTAACCTTTCGTTGGATGTAGGTTGGAAATTTGCTTCGCTTGGCTGAAAGTGATGCTTACACTTCATGCGTTCCTCTTAGACGCTCGGCCCACATCAGATCAGTGGGCTGCATATGTGAGCTATGTGTGAGCTTCAGTGGACGAACAATGTGCCTCCAGCACAGTATGTATAATGCACTTTCTCTTCACGATCGGTATTAAGCCATCATTGCACTGATTAGCTGGATGTGCGGACTGTGTTGGGCTTTGGCGCATTGCTCGATTTGTTGAAATTTGCATTCATTCTTGATCACATGGAACGCACTTGCAAGTTATTCGACAACCGACATCCAATATTATTTGGCGAGAGCAAGGTATTAAGACGGGACTGAAATAACGTCTTAGTGTGAGGTAGTTAATAAATCCAGAAAAGAAAATACTGCCTCCATTTTCATTTGGGCCGATGGTCGACGCATCCAAGTGCTTTTACGAAGTAAGAAATACCATATGTTTGGTGTTGTTCAAGATTTGCGAAACTCGAATTCTACAAACAAATCAGACAAAGCAGAAAAATAATTGTCCAGTGGTAGAGTGTATATTTGATAATTGTTCATTCTTCGAAAAAAACTGGTAAAAATCATTCCAGAAGGATCATCACAGTGAAGGTTCCCAAAGTCACTTCAGTAGGCGGTACCAGGTGGAAGAAACGGAAAAAGCGTTCGCTAATGAAACTGTTACTAAGGCATGTTTGCTTACGTAGACATACAGATGTGTATCCAAATTAAACAGGGTAATTTTGAAAATTTTGATGAACTTCATCGTTCAAGCTGCGGCTGCTCCGCACTTTTTAAGAATAATTATCAGCATACATTTCATGAACCTATTGGATTACTCGCAACCGCGACCTCCAGGCTGGTGTTCGAGTCCTGTACGGTCCGATAAATTTGTACTTAGAATGCAGCACTATTCTGCCTTTAATCAGTAACACTCAGTCAACCAGTGGCAGCGTGATGTGAGTCTCGTGACTGAACAATTAGCGGCGCTATATCCTGTAGTCCTCGACTATCAACCTGGATGTCTTTAGATTTCCGTTAGATGCCTACTGCTGATGATCCCCCACAAGAATCAAACGGATATGCTGTGACCCTCAGTCTCTCAGTATAGAGTGACTTCAAATGCAGAATGAAATCTATTAAATATGAGATGCCTCTACATATAAACCATCGACCCACAAGTCGGGATAGTGAATGAGGTTGGCAGAATGATTAGTTCCAAGTACCATGAAAACGACAGTGGGCTCCTAGAGAGTTATACATAGTAAAGAGTTGTGTCCCCAGAACTCCATCAAATGGACCCAATTCACTCCAATAAACTTTCTGTTTGTTATTGCACAAATGTGGTTATTATCTTTAAATTGTAAATCTTCCGTTGCCTTTTCGTGCTTTATTGAGTGTACGAATGCATTCTTGTTGAGTAGTCAACTGTCTGACTAAAGGCGGCACCTGGAATAGTTCTGCTATTGTTTGTTCGCGGTCGCCGGTTGTTTGAAACTGCAGCACTAACAAAAACAAAACAGTATTGCTGATTGGATAGCCGAGGTAGGATTTCTGCTACAGCGTTCCGATAATTGGCTGGTAGGTGGGTCCTCGCATCCATTTCGCAACTGACCGACAGTGTTATCATTTTGAAGAACAATGGACTGTGCTGTGTTACTTGGTAACCCCACGAAAAAGGAAAAATTAGATCCTATGTCGGAAGTCTTTCATTACAGGATACTGACTTTTCAAGCTTCCGTTCCTATGAGGAATCAATTCGGATGACTTCTTGCAATATCCGCCTTTTGTGAAAAACCCAGTCTATCAGATTGTCATTTTTAAGCAACATGACACAGAGTTGTTTGTACACCCAAACTATATAAATCAACCGTATGTTTGAGCGGATACCAAGTTCCTGGTTCGCGCATTCCTTGTATAACTGCTAAATTCTGATTAACGATTCTCTGATTTAAACCGGTTTACGGATGAGAGTAAAATTCACCCTACTGACCAGTGAGTGATACACAACCATCACTTTAGTCACGTAAGTGTGTATGGGGGAAAATTTTACAGTTCACAACCAACTGAAATTAGTGATTGATATATAATCCAAAAACGAATATAAATGCATCCGTTTACAGCCATTTACACAAGAATCTGGAATGAGCATTCTTCTTTAATCGGTTCTCATGATTTCGGGTGTCTAGATCAAACGCCAATGCATCAAGTTTGGTGCCTTATTGTCATGTTATGAAGCGAAAGACGACTTGACGCTACGATGACAAATCGGTGGAGGCTACTCAGAAGCTTTGAGTTTCAGGTCAGAATTTCGAAGTCCAATGAAGAGTATTTCATTACACACCATCAGCTCTAAATTTCTTCCCAGGAAATGTAGAATTTCAATCGAGTAATTCGAAACATTTTGTCAAGACTTATGATAAAAAGCAGAACGACAATGGTGAATGTAGTGCGTTAGCTAAGCAGCAAACTGCTCAAATATAAGGCGGCGGTATTTTTTGCTGTTCGAACAATTTACGGAATTTCTCCAAGGATTGTGTTACAAATTAGACGCAACATCTTTAAATATTTTTGCAAAAAGCGCGCTTCAAACTCAAGAGGCAGGAATAAGAACGTGTCAGATTATAGAACAGTGACATTACGAGTTTAGACAAGGCAGGATTGTGGTCAATGCGAAACCCAAATGCGGTGAAAAAAGACCATAATGCCTCAATATTATTATTAGCCAGAACGCAATGGAGTTTTGGATAAAGATCATGAGACAACCGTTCAAAATATATTGAAATTTCAGATTGAAATTTCGAGACAAACCAGTTCACTGAAATGCATAGCGTATCTAACACTCGAGGCAAGGAGCACAGTAGAGTATACATACAACCAGTCAATATGCTGCCTGCCTGTGTTTAGCACGTTAGGAATGGTTACAATCCAAGTCTTCCAGCAAGTAAAGAGCATACCTTCAAATGCTGTCCAAACGATAGGGGCAATGCTTGCCAATACAGTGAACTGTTTGAGATTGCAAGACTAATGCAGCCGGAAAACCTTTAGTACGCAAATCTTCTTGATAAATTAAGGTCCGATTCGGGGTATGGGGTTTGATCCTTTGGGACAGTTACAATCGCACTAAAGCCAAAAATATGCACCCAATGATCCTTCTTGACTTAAACTCGTAAAATTTAACTTGAAAAATAATTTGTTAAAGTGCATGGATTTCACTGTTTGCTATTCATCAAGAAGTTGCAAAAGTTTCAATAGTCTAATATAATCTATTACAAATTCTGTTAAAGCTAATTATAACTGTCTGCTAGACATTTTATCAAAAAGGCTTAGGTGCACATTGAAGTAGAAAACGCAGAATCCCTCACCAAGCGTTGTCAAAGATTCAGATAATAATGGCCCGGTCGTACAAACAGTACACACCAAACTCGACAGCAAACTACGGCTTTCCGTATCTTTTGTTAGAAAACATCGTGACTGGTGTGTTAATATGAGAATACCGGTAGGTCCCGTGTAACCATGAGAGCCATTGTTTAGTCACTACCAAAATACGTACTTTCAAACAAAGTGCATTCATAGGCTCTGCAGTAAAGCAACATGCCTTCAGGCGTTTGCTAACCACCGCACAATTGGGCTAATATTTTCGACAAAAACCCCAATAACGTCAGCTAGTTTAAGACATCCTGACCGGAAAAAATATCACTTGGCATGCTAAGTAGGTAAATGACCTAATTCTCCTTACTTCTCAGCAAGTGTCAAGAGCTGAATGGGACCAGCTGAGTCAAAAAATATAAGTGCATAGATTAGAATGCGGAAGATACTCCAACGGTGAAAATGCTATAAAAAAGACAATGATCCCACGACTGAAGGATTCCATGCCAAACGGGGACTGCGAAGTAAAGTTCTCGTATCTGTCACTTCAGTCTCAGGAACAGAGTGTGAAAAAGAAGACAACATATCTCTTATTTAGAAGAATAACAAATGAGCACGATGCGAAAAAACACCTAGGGAATAACCTACTGTGGCCTACTGAAGTGAACGAATTCTGCTCCGTATCCTGGCGACTTGGTTAAACCATAGGGTTTCCGAATAAGTCATTTCGGAGGACCAACACAAATTTCAGAGACAACAAATATTTCTGACTGAAAAAATACAAACTCATACTAAGTCGCCTCAGGCTAATGGGAGTGTTGTGGGTGCCATTCGTGGAATCTACATGGCCCTTCATCGAGTGAATGGAAGAACACTGTGGCCCATTCCTAAGAATCTGCAGTGAGAGAACAAACTCATCGGACATTTTCCGAACATGATACTGCCTCCAAAAATTTGCTAAATGGAGACCTGAAAAAAGCTACGACATCAGGCTTCGGATGAGTTAAAAAAGAAGCATTTCCGCCTCTCTGGCCCAGGGCCAAAAATGCGGGTATTTTTTGTTCTTGACCCACCTTCTCCAGTTACTCGTATAGGGTCCTTGATGAATGCTACCACCGGTAGAAGCACCGGACCGACCGACCTGTGGATATGCCCTATTCGCAGAATTAGACTTACGGGATATTAGCGTTTCCAGCGTTCCCAGCTGGGCACGGACGTGTAAGTTAATGGGATTTTAGCGAAATGCACTCATTTGCAAACAAATTTGGCTTCGCGAGAGACTCGCCTGGAATCCAGCTGAATCACTCTCCGGCGTTTCGTGAGATGCGCACTGCTGATGATTCCCAATAAGGATGAAACAGCTGTACAGTGCTTCTCGGCTTCTCAGCATAGATTGGCTTCACTTACAGGAGGAAATCTCTACAAAAAACCTAAATCTCCTCACACTACGAACAATTTATGCCTTTTTGTTTAGACGCCACTATGCCAGAAGTATTCACGTCATTGCGTAAAACCCAGGGGCGGCAGACGAAATACATATGCACAAAAATGATGGCCAAGTTGGCTTCCGTTTCTGGATTAGCTCATCAAATCAAAGTAGGCGGATGAACACGTGCACAGTGGGAAGAGACACATACGGTTTACGCTGAGTTGCATGTTCGTTGACCTGAAGGCACTAAATCCCATCTGAACTCCAAGAGCCAAGACAGAGGAATGAACAAGACAGGACAGCTAGGGAGCTGAGGCACGCAAGACGCAAGAGTGTCATCAGAGCTGTTTGAACCAGAAACCGAACAAGCTGTGGCCGTGCTTTTGCCGATCACATTGGATCCTTTGGCCGTCGGCGAACACGCAGTGGCCAATCGTTGGGATTTCGACGAATGCGGTAAGTTTACCAAATCCGTTTTAGCTTGGTGAGATGCTAGAAGGGATATTTAGTGAGCGCCACCTTGTGAGTAGAATTAAGTCAAAACAATGGCTAGCTAATGAAAGCCATGCGGATTTGTTCTGGTTTCGTCTTATTTGCCATCCAGTCCTTAGTCTGTTCAAAGCAACCGCCATGAGGTACACCTGCCAGGTTGTTGCCATTTGTGCCGCAAAGCCGCAACTTCCTACCTTGGATAGTCCGTAGCATTAAGTCGGCAACAGTGCTAGAAGTGGCCTTCTGTGGCCATAGTTCTATAGACCAAGCTGAGTAACATCTAACACTAGCAGAACATCTGTGTGTGCCCAGGTTACGTCGTATGTGTAGTGCTGACCACCAGCCACCCCTATGTATATACTGTGAACACTAACTCTATTTTTGTGTCCACGGCCTTGACCTAAGTGAGCTATCGGTGACTTTTCAGAGGGACTCTGGTTCGGTTCCCACCCCGAACATTCTTTATATTGCTATCTCCCACCCATTTATTATACGTTGTTTTAGTGCTGATTTGTGATTCAGTTTTATTTTTATTCCGCTTACGCTCCGAACAGTCCGTAGTGTTAAGCCCGAGCGGTGCAAGAATTAACTCAGTGATTAATGCTGCTCACACCTTGCTGAACGATGGCTGGCACTAAGTGGCCAAACGTCCGCCCAGGATGTTTCCGCCAGGTCTCTTTACATGTACTACTAGACACAGCTGTTCGATAGTACCAACTTGAATGGGCATTTATGTTGGACATACTGATGGCTTTAGAACTGTCTTGTTCTGTTTGTCTTCCGGCCTCACATCGGATACAGGGCGTTCAGGTGAATGCGTATGTGGCTCAGCGCAAACCGTAAGTGACCTTACCCATTAGTGTCCATTAGTGTATTTCCGTCCAACGGGCCAATCTTAAAATGAAGGCCAGCCCACCATATACATATGAAATCACACCTAATTTTAAACATTTCTGTTATTGAACATTTTGAACCAAAATAATTGTAACAAACCATGTCAAACGTTTTGTCGTATTTCCAAGCTTAGGTTAGATTACGTCGGCTTTTTCTCCAAGCGTGAAACATATTAATGCCATTAATCATGTCGATTATGAAAGTTTGCATATGATTGTCCAAAAGTTCTAGTGTAAAAACTTGCATTAGTTTTAGTAACCTGTAGTACTTCCATCAACGACACTGAATCATTCTAGATCATAGCGATATTCAGTGCTCGAAAGTTATTTTAATTATCTCAGGTTCACACTATGATCACAGTCAACACCTGAAAACCGATACATCCAGTGAAGTTGCCATGTATTGTTAATATAGCTTGACCATTTAATACTACTGAAAAACGCGGATACAGAATCTCCAACCCTGGATACCAGTTATTATTAGTACTGTGATGCCTAGTCTTGTGATGCAGTGACCTATATTCTCACCAGCGCGTCTACGCTCCACGTTGTCATTTCCTCTGTTTTAGCATTAAACGAACTACCGGGACAAGTACTATTGTGGCGTGTGGAATTCATTCATTAAAAACAAGTAAATGCAGGACCAAAGCGGTTGCCTGAGATTTGGCGAAGCAGTAGCTGAACATGTGTGTTTGAATCAGCTAAACTGGGCATGTGTTTGAGGGAATGGAGCTAAGTCCATGTTTTTACAACCTGTGAATGTGCAGCAAGTACATCAAACCAAAATGGCAGTTTTAACCCTGGAATGCTTCAATTCACGCCCCACAACTTATTTCAATATCTCGTTTAATAACACGGGAAATAGTGACTCTTATACGTCTTCAGGAACTGCTAAACTAATGCTTGCTTATATAAAAGCATTCACTTGCAGCTCGGCAGAACAGCGGGGATTAAAAGTGAGACATCGCCAAGCTAAAATGTGGTACTCTTTTAAAAGTCCCTATTTTGAGGTATATAGGAGGTATTTTTTTAAACTAAAAGGTAGATTACAGCAGGAAAACGTGAAATTTCTATATGGGTTTAAGGCCTGCATCTTCGTCTGTTTTATAATTACTATTCAATCGCGTCATAACGAAGTGTTCAGGATCATTACCATGAACATTTCATATGATCACAGTAGTTCCTCCCAACAGGCATTCAAAACGTGTTCCGCCATTTTAAAAAGTGTAAAATCCACCCTCTAGATTCGTTGAAGACGGCATGCGGTGTCTGGTTTTTTAAATATCTCCAGTCTCTGAATAAAATCCCTAACAGCATCAATAAAAGCTGACGTGTTCTGTGTGTCAGCCTTCGGTATCGATTGTTGTCATTAAAACTTTGGTTAGAAACTCATACAAAGCAATATTTGAGCATCAACATTTTGACGATTCAATCTAATTGAATTTTTTATGAGTATCAGCTGTTTTAGAAACTAGTGGATTCTAGCAGATTGAATCACTTGATGCTGTCTTCAGGATGCTTTGCAGAAAAAATTCACTACGAACACCTTCCGGTTTCATATCCTACTCCCAAGATAATGGAAGTTAGAACGACGTATGCTAGCAACCTTAAAAAAAGCTTGGCGAACTATGACTGAATCCAAAATATTCTAGAATATCGCCACAGTATACTTTTTAATCCACCTGCGGTTAGTTATACAAGCGGAAGTCTTTGAATGGCAAACGTTTGCCTTAAATGCCTTTAAGTATACACATACTTCACATCTGATCGCCTGTCCAGTGTAAAGAAAACAAACGTTAAAATCACCGTTTCAAACGAAGGTTTGATCGGGCATGTCTCGCAGCAAGCGGTAAAGATGACAATACCATCCGCACTTTATTAAATCGGACTCCAGCGGAAGCAAAAAAAAGGTTTACTAATTAGAATTCCGGCTCACTGAGGAAATTGTTCGCGATTATTTAGACCACATTCAAACAGATTTTCCGCTGGATCATTGTTAGCAGGAAATGATACGGATGGTCTTAGTTTGAATTGGTCAAGGAATTACTAAAAACTGCCAATCCCATTTACACATTCAGTACATCATTTCAAATAATAGTATGGTTTATGATGGAATACGGTTCGTTTAGCTTGTTGGAAATGATGACAACACCTCTGTGGTCTACGATTTTATAGAGTGAATCCAGAAGGTCTCTTAAAATTACCGATTACGTTTTTAGGCAGTTTTGAATTTTACTGAAATAACTGTTACATGACGATAACAATGAAGTCATTTAGAAGGTTTCAGTCGATAGTTTTGTGCAGTATTGCAAGATCCACTTAAGCCCAAAGGCCGAGGAACAAATAATAGGTGTTCCACCCTTGGTGAAATACAACGGTAGTTTAAATCTCACGAACCGCATAACGGGTTTTAAAATTGCAGTCCTCTTGCAGAAGGTATGCATTAATTATGAACAACGTGCAGCAGATCAGCAACGTGACTATCGTACTGCTTACTTCACTTTGTCGCTTCTCGTAATAACACCAACACCCAATTGGTTTACTAGCTTCCCAGCTTGAGGCTTATCCTCATATATGCCCATGCTTGTCTGTAATCTAACAACCTTAATCGACGCTTAACCCGTGGGAGCTTCGCAGGTTGCTATCCTGACCATTCCACAGATCTTGGAGAATCGATCTTCAGCACTAAACCTTGGTCGTAAACTAACATTAGACGGAAAGGACGGGTTTGTTTCACTGCAGCAAGTGCAGCGGAGGTAGTCATGGCAATACAAAACATGCTATGCACTCTTAATTTTTCCGAGAAAAGCTGACGACCAAGAATAGGAACACTGCGCGAACACATTTGGATATTGTTTTACCGGTCCCGAGATACGGTAAAGATGAAGAATAATCAGAAATACACCCAAAACCCAAGTTAAGTATCAAACAGGGAGAAAAACAGAAAAACTGGGACTACTGGTGTATTTTTCAATCTTTTTGAAATCGCGTCCCGTATTTTACCAACAGCTTTGGATTAGTCTAAATGGACTAAAAGAACACTTTTAGCAGTAGAATGTAAATCCAAACTAATCTCAAGACTTTCAGATGGTTATACTCACACTGAGGTAGTCCAAATGGGGTAAAATCAAAAGGGTGCTTGTTTGAACAATGCAGTTTTCTCTTAATCCTGGATGGTCGAAGAGTCTAAAGGGATCGCAGTGCTTTCGTCTTCCTTATCGTCCTCACTGGTATACTGACGAGCCTGATGTTTGTGAATAAAGCTACATCCACCGTGGGCGGCTTCCAGTATGTAGCGCTTGGTCGAGAGTTTTGCAGAATTTGCTCGGTGGTTTGCACATAGTCTTAGGGACACTACTAAGCCTGCGTAAAACTATGAACCATCAAGGTCTACGGTATCGACAAAAGTGTGTCATATTTTTCTTGGAGTACAATGCAAAGTTCACGTATGCCCATGATTTCATGGAGTGAATGGCACTGGTAACTATATGATGGATTATTCCAGCCTCCATAGTTCAACACGATATCATGCAGGTTTTACGAAGTAAGTAAGTAAGTAAGTAAGTAAGTAAGTAAGTAAGTAATTGCAAGTAAAGCAGGTCTGATCATTCTCCTGCTTCTACGACAAATCCTTTTTCAAAGTGAATATCATATAAACTCAATCTTCAAGATAAACGCAGAATGTTGCTTTCAATACCTTATACGTAAAGATAACCAAACATTGACAATTCTTCCGATTTGGAAGCCCGCCCGTGTGCCTTATCCGCATACTTGACTAGGAGCTGAAAGCTTGTCCCCAAAGTTGGGTTATATATGCCATTTTAATTGTGATTATTGCTGAAATCTTCACTGTTATTTGTCTTGGAGCTGGGGTTATCAATTTTTAGTAAGTTGTGTCCTTTACGTAAAAGACAAATGTAAAAACATGTAAACAGTTCAAGGGGAAATGAAATGGTGAGTGAAAAGTTACAGCGGACTGACTTAGGACTGTGTGAAAATTTCACATTTTCTGTTTCATTTACCGGAATGAAAATTCGGGTTCTGATATCATCTCACGTTTAATGTTAGCTGACTGCGTAGACTTAAAAAATCACATCTGTTTTTTACCTATATTAATCTATGTGAAAAGGAGGACAAGAGTGCTCAGCGCAATGCACATGGCGCGGATATGGACCCAACGTTATATTCAGTCCATTCTAGGACAGAGCACTATTCAAAAGAGATCACCTTTGATGAGTAGCTGCAGACGGTCTTTAAGATAAAAAAGCTACACCAAAATTGCTTTTCTCAAGAACAGCACTTGAAAAGATTTAAAAAAGTCTTATCTCTTACAAGCCTTCCTCCTGGAAAGGACATTGTTGCATGCTTGTGCTACAAACAAAGGCCACCTCGATGAACCGACTGAAAGTGGCCGCTTCTCTCATTTAATGCCCGCTCAAAAGAGTTTACTATGTAAACAAACAGCTGGGTTTACTAAAACGGTGGGTCCTTCCTGAGTGTTGTCTTATCAGGAGGGATACATAAAGCATTGCCACCATGACTGTATCCCCTGGAGATTGGTAAAACACTTAGTCTTGAGTTGAGATAACTCATGATGATGCTACATCATGCCCACCAGGTTCAGTATATGTCAAACAGTTAAACAAGTATGAGAACTTACTACAGTATTAGAAAGCCTCAAAATCAGGATCTTTCCTCACTAGCTAGAAAGATCATTTTGAAATCAACATAGTTTCTGTGAGAATGTGCATAAATTAGGACCAAAGGGAGTCTCTGGTGAGAGTTCACTTAGCATTGCAGGGTGGTGGCGGGTTAACTGAATTTTGCTGTTTTACCATGACTCTGTCTAGTATGATCGATAAACACTGTCCACCACATTCGGTGTTTTATATTACACGGGTTATAAACGAGGGTCATAAATGTATTGCGCCAGCTTCATCAATATTAACATCTGAGGTACTACTCCATTATTTTCTCTTAAGGTAGATGGAGAGAGTTTCTTCCCGACTAAGAACTGTTGGGCCGTTCCCTGGGCTCCGCTTTCGTTCGCAGGGATTAACCTGTGGTGTTCCAGCCTATGAGGCTAAAGATCGGTCTAGCTGCAGTCTCACAGTCAACGGTGAAGTAACTACTCTTTTGTCACCTATTGGTCGCTTTTCTCCCTCGCTGGTAGAATTCTCTGTGTGAAGTAAGACGCGTGTTAATTCACCTCACTTTCACAAATTCATGAGATTTTGGAATGACCACGCACAGTCACACCAAACGGTCATAGCTGGTTGTTTATTCTTAACTATGTTCCGGACTAAATTATCTACGAGGAGAGAATAACATGGAGGACAAAAACCGCAACACATTCTGTTTAAGGGCTGAGAAATGGATTCGGATAAATCTGGTGATGTCTCACGAGTAGTTCTTATCAGCGAGAACTCACAACATACCATTATGTTACACTAAAAATCACTCACTTGGTATCCACTAACTTCTGGCCTCAGGTAAACTATTTCCACCGTTATTTACACACGCTGTACATCGGCTTAGTCTCCACCCACAGTCCTATTTATAAAGATTATTAAGGTGAAAATTGGCTATAGTGTATAAATGTCATTATTATGTTCACATCGATTCACTGTGCAACACGATTACAAGGGCTCACATGTGCTCACAGCTTTATCTGTGTTTTCTCGGCACACATGTGCAGACAGATTTGATCATCAAATGCACATTGAGTTTAGGCGCAATCTATGCGTCGCTTGGCACCATAAATAGTCTCCCTGATTCAGTATACTCATTTCAGTCATTTTCCGTCTTGGTTTGTGCAAAAATCGATTCCACAACATCATTTGTGCTTCATGTGACGGCATTTGTGTAAAGTCTACCAGGGACTATTAGCCCGTGCATGAAGTTTTGTGAAATAGAATGAACATCAAACAGTGGCAAGCAATGTTTAGACACCAACTGTCGGATACTGTCAGCTTCGGTGGTCCGAGGGCAATGTGGTATAAACTCCCCTCGCGACCAGCCCTACAAGCCTCCGGGTTACTCAAACCTAAGTTTAACCTTCAAATTCTTGTGTGAGCGCCCAGGAATGTTATTAGATGTTTGGAAGGCTCAAAAAAGTATGTGGCTTAAAATGAACTGAAAGGCCTCCTTAAAGAATTCCTTAGATTTGTCCGTTTTCGATACGGAGAACTGAAAATGACGAGTTGCAGCAATTTGTTGAGATGCATAATTGGACGACTGGTCTTCCTGAGTGACTGAGTTATAAACTGGCACGTTTATTGTCATAGATAACCTTCCATAGAATGATTCCAGAGTAGAGGAAGTTTCACGAAATGGCCAGGATTTCCATAAGATTTAATTCCGTGAAAACCACTCCCGACTCTCCGGAAATTCCACGCGTTTTCTCCAAAGCGCTTTATTTGCTCCTCGAGGAGGAGTATGAATCAAGCAACCCTGAAAACTCATGCGATCAGAGTTATAGAACATCTACTAGACTTCCGCTCATTTTTAAATTAACCGAACCTATTTCAAAGTACCTATTATAACTTTTAACAGCTGAAACGTTTCGTAGTTGAGGAATTAAATTGAACCAAACTAACCTGAATGCCGGTCTCATATTCAAAGTTAGCTTTTTTACGGGTGGATACGTGTGAATCTCTCTTTTGTTTGAAGGAACAATTTTATAGCCAAATTTTGCTGATCTTAGCACTGGTAATGTGGCGCAACTCGTCACAAAACAATTGCTTCTCGTAGAGTGTTGGTGAATGACAAACTAAATACTGAGTTAGGAGGGATACCAGTAAATTAACTCAAGTTTAGGTATAATTTCACGTATACCTAGTTGCAAACCCCGAGGTAAAATCCCCAAAACTTGCGGACCATAGGCAGGTTATAAAAGATTGCATTTCACAACATCATACTAAAAATGTGAAATTAGAACTGCCGCGAATTACGACATAAGAGGTCTTGCAGAAAAAAGATACTTTTAGGATAGTTATGTTAAGAATTATGCAAGATTTTTGGTTTTCGCTCACCAGTCGATGCCATGTTTATATAATGATACCAAGTCCTCTTGAACAAATTTGAGAACAAATACTGAGACAATTGGTTTGGCAGCTGAAAATGATCAATGGCTGATTAAAACCCACAACTAACAGGAAAAGAAACAACCTGCCACGTCATACAACCAAGCATGTTACTTTGGAGCACATGCCAGGACTCCTGGCAGAAATGACAGGGACTCAGTACAAGTCAGCCTAACGTGATGTTCGGATACAAGGTTAATCAAAGAACAGCAAATGTTTTTTTTAAGTCAGCGTCTGCAGAATGCCAAAAAGTTGGCACTTTTAACCACTTAACGTACTGATGTGCACCAACTCAAAGTAATTCGTCCTGAAGAACGTCCCTTGGGGAGCAGTTAAAACAGGCTTCCCCCGGCTGCAATACCCCGTTCATGAAGGGACTACTTTGTGGCAAAGATAATATTTTGTATCGCTTCTGCGATGCTTTCCGCTGTCACAAGTGATTGCAGTTGTAAGATTACCCACCAATTTTTAGAAACAAATCGCTTACATTCTGTCGACTTTTACGGTGGTGCGGTCTCTGATAGTCGAAGGGTCAAATGAAGGCCTGTTATTTTTGTCCGGCTTTCCGTTACCTTTCATTGCTTTCTTCCCATGCAGCCTCAACAGGATAAATGATAACGCATGCTATTGCCCAGTTGCCCCTTCTTAATGTCATCAGGAGAAACAGCATTATTTCTCCTATCTTCCACATTAGTTTTTTCATCAAAACGGCTAATGTCATTGGTGTCATCAGGATCGGGGATCGTAGCAGCACTGTCGTCATCATGAATGTTACTAAATTCCTCGTTATTTTACGCTCGCTGTTTTTTGTTTGCAGCAAGGAAAGCAATCTCCTTTAATACTTATCACTCAGATGTATGGTCCATTCTGGTTACTTTTTGAAAGCATGCGGTTGGTTATATCCAAGTGAAGCAAACAACAGAGTGCCGTTTGGGAACTAGACATATAGCGTAGTCGGTCTATTCATCCGTGGGTATTTTGCTCTATTTTTTTCGCCGATACATAAAAGGCATTGGTACAACTTTAAATAAGGTCAGGAGGCATGCTCGTCAACCATAGGGTTGAATAAAGGCTTGCCGTTTGTAAACTAAACACCTGTGTTTTGCCTGACATTTCGGGAAACATGATCAGGCTTGAGAAGGTTATACGAAAATTTACATGCGCCTCTATAATCGACGCTTGATTTGTTTGTGTCCAACCTCCTGTTCATAAGCCGCATCAAGTTAAGCTTACGTGATTGAAACAAGCTACACCAGCTATATGAGACTCAAGCAATTAGTTGGCGATTTTTTTTGACGCAGAAAATTCCCAGTTTAAAACACTGATCTCCGCCACGTCTCAGTGGTAGCATTCCAAAACTAGGAACTGGAGGTTTCATAGAAACATTCCTTGAAGAGTGAAGCGGCCGCCATGAAGACATTCCGCTTTAGTGAAAGCACCGCGCATGCAGGTAAACTTTCGCTGAATATTCTTGAGTGTGATACGTTTCCATCATTAATAAAAACACAGTAAACCTTTGAGTGAGAACAATTTCAAGAATCCAGACAACAAATCAGAGTCGCGTACGAAGTTGCTCGAAGCTACCTCAGGGGTTCGTTCTGAATAATGACTGACAAACTTGGATCGATACTACTTGCAAGGTTGCCGAAAACTGTTCGACAGTCCACAATCAATATTGCCCTTCCTGAAATTCATCAGGCGAGTGAAGCCCTCGAGCATCCGTCAAATTGCTTTCACACCTGAACACCAAATTCTACGCAGACAAAGTTATAAAAGAGAAAGTTGAACCATTGTGGATTGGTTTGTTGTCAAGGCTGGTCTTCAAGTCAGAAAAGAGGCCACTGTGCACCAGGCGCAATAACGTAAATGCCGATACTGATGCTGAAACAGTGGATACCGCAAAATAACCTGTCATCTTGTGCACATGCAGCTGCTTAATAGCCGGCCGAATAGGAATGGCAGTTCGAATTGATCCTGACCATAAAAACGTAACACAATACAAGAAAACGCCATACATATAACACTTCTAGGTAATTGTTATTTGAACAGTGAAGACTGTTGGTGGTGGCCTAAAGTAAGATAGTTGACAGAAGAGGGGAACATGTTATCTGCACTGCTTTGCTAGAGGTAGAGTTTAAACCGTATGAAAATGTGGTGTTTGCCTGAAGTTGGGTCTTACCGGAAAAACTGCCATATACATTTGGCTGTCGTAAGTTTTCGCGTACCGTTTTTCGGAAAAAATTCAACCTTAAGCAGGCAAAAGTTCTCCTAAGGCAGGACATGACGGAGCTCATAATAGAGTCAACCCATTACTTTTGCGTAACTTTAGTAACAGATAAAGACCCTGATACCCAATTTCACAAAGAAGGAAGATTCAGTAGTCAGTCAATATTTTGCTGGTAGAGTGGGATTCATCAGCAGTGCGCATCTCAACAAACTTCACTAAACTTCGAACCCACGACCTCCAAGCTAGTAGCTTAATCACAAAATCGATCGGCCAGGAGTGTCTGATCATCAGTGCGATTAACTCGCTCTTAGAGAGGATACAGCGCCACTCATTCTTCAATCACAAAACTGCAATCAATTTTAGGTATGAACAGTGCAACACCAACGGTGGCTTTATGTGTGATTGCTTCTACAACAGCGTTGCACATTTACGTCCCTCCGTTTATTACTATGTCAGCCATGACAAACGGTCATGCCCCAACGGTTCGGATATAACAGGTGAACGTATAAAAAGGATGAAACTGGTAATGGGATATCGATAGCTTCCTAGCAGATTTGTAAGCTATGGGCATATCATCTGTTTCTGTTTAAAATTTCACGTCCACCATTCGATGGGATTTTACTAGGGAACATCTGCAATACTTTCTCTGTCAAGCTTAATTAGGCGCTGAGATCATATTCACACCAGTCAACAGAAAAAAACTTCCATTAAACTTAGGCACTCACAAGGATAAATGTGGTTACAATCAGTGCGGAAACCAGCATAATAGTGTGAAACACAGGCTTGGTCACAGGTTCGGCTCAAATTAGTTGTGTTCGGGCTTGCATCCTAAACAAATTCGCACTTGAATGATCTGTCTCACGAAAGTGCCACCAAAGGGAACATAACCAGTTAGTTTGATCATGACATTGCCCGCCGGGAAGACCCTCTTGGACAGTAAACACCATTGTCAGTAGTAGCTCAGCACGGAAGTTGAGTAGACTTCTTAACTTACCCAATCCTCAGTGCTTTGTGAAATCAGCCTGCATTTATTTGACACTTCCCAACCTTCCCAACTGCGGGTTGTCTCACTAAATAAAGGCCTCAAGTAGTTTTCATGTAATGATACTGAGGTTTAGAGAGTGATTGTTCCTCCATGCAGTTTATGCACATTTTTCCCAATTCTTATGGAAATGGTTATACATTAAGTAAAGTAGCGTTGGACAGAAATGTCGGCCATGTTTCCACCCATCACAGTAAGCTTGTAAAAATCACGTTCCAATTTGTACTGCTTCAACCAGTACGTCGCATTCGTAAAAGATGTATGATCATAAACGGAATGCTAATCAAAATGCATTAGGCTCCTGTTTATCAGGTTGATTTTAAATCCAGCCCATAACTGGGTTAGAGGGAACTTTTAGCGAATTCCGAGAGATTCACGTGATAAATTTGTTGTGCCACCCAAAGAGCGTTCACTATACCATTAGCTGCTCACCTCCAGAAGCCATATTGGACCAAAATCTCTTCTCAAAGCCTGTAAACATTGTCAGACTGGGTGTGGATAACAGTCTTATTTGAAATTATCCAGTTAACTGGGTGTCAGTTACGTTGCTTACAATGAGAACATTTAGATACCTAATGGTGCATTTGGTGCATTTCACGGTAATAAGCGCTTCAGGAGTCTCTGAGTTTTTGGAACATGAACTAAGAAGCACTGTGACAAGCAAACTGTTTAGGCTGGTGTGAAGTACATTGTTTGAAGGGACATCTTATTTTGTTTCATGCATAGTTTTGTGTTCGAACTGAGAAGCTTCTGAAGGAATAGTTAGTCCGCAGGTTCTTGAGCTTTCATTCAAGCCCTATTAAGTCGAACAAGGAGATAATGGGAGCCGCTGGAATTAACAGTTGTAAGGTGGTACGTGATTAGTTCAGACTTTCAAAGGGCACACTGCTTAAAATCTCAGGTAAAATATCCTTTGTCGATTCACCTACCACTTCTAAGTAACTACCATCAGAGGAAAAAATGGCTTTTCAATAGTTGTTGTCAAATATTGCATCCTCTCATAGCTTTAGGGGTTCCTGCGTGTGCTATCTCCATCAAAGCGTAACTTTTCTAGTTTTTTCTCATGCAAACTATAGAGCTAAATCCTCAACCTGAATTTCAAAGATAGCCTGGATCCATCACTTGGCGTTCGTTTAAAACATTTCCAAGAATGATGTGCATTCGGCTGTATCCTACCAATTTCTTGTAATAAAGCGCAAAGTGAAAAGTTTTAAATCCCCAGTCAGTTAGTTTTCAGACTGATCAAACTCAATTTGAAAATTCATATAGAATTCCAAACAAGTAAATGCATATTGCTTACCTCTTTGTTTAGCCCCTCTTAGGGAAATGTACCCTCAGAACTAACTGCCAACATCAAGCAGTATAAATAGCCCGTTGGGAGTTCCTAATATCAAGTTTTACTGAGTCCCTGATAACTTGAACGGCACATGTGGCTGCCGTCAATCTCCAGTAACAACTAATCCGGTTTCTGCACCTCAAACAGAAGCATGGCAGGTGTACATGAAATGGTGCGTAGGCGTGGGCCAAAATGGGCGTGTTCCTGCCATGCTGATTCTCACATGCAGGTGCTGCGCGCGTGAAGGAACTCTTCAGGAGTGAGTGCATTGCGTCAGAATGCAAAACTAGGCACTTGTCTAAATCTGAAATGATGAACAAGTCACACGATAAGTGGTTCAAAATGTATCTAACTTTAGGCAATCCATCTATGGTACTGATCAGAGTTGACGGCGGACTGTCATAAACTACGTTGTGGAATCACAATTTAGCTTGGCAGCTGACGATATACGCAAAAATATTAGTTCTTGATGTTAGCTTACGATAATCTAGTAGGTATATCGATTAGTGAAACCTGAGTGTTTATTGATGGGCAGCGTATTCTCTATAAGCCAATAAACTAATAGTTTGTTCATTGTTGGCAATCCAATTAAATCAACCGTAAGCGTGATCACTGCTGGTATGGTGGTGAGTTATACTGAGCCAGTGTTAAAAAACATCAACTCTAGAAATTTTCTGCAAGGAAGATCCACTTAGCACAAAGTTGGTCTATCGTGTCGTCTAGAGGGTTAGAATTAGCTTAGATTTGCTTAATGTGGTTGAGGACACCACTTCGTTGTGCGTAAGGTTCAAAAAGCTTACCTTTGGAAAACGCGGAGAATGATATCAACTCCACTAAACCGGCTTCTTGATATCTAACAGTACCTACTACCACAAACAAACGTACACCTTACCTCTGATTGTCATTTTTACTTACCTCCGATTTCGGAATGCTTCATGTAGAAGTCCTCAATTGCATGGTCCTGTTCGAGGTGCACTTTAGAAAACTAAAGGTGAACAGCTAAGCCTTACCAAAAGCTGATGTTAAAGCACAAATCTAACAGTGTTTAATCATCCATTTTTCACAATCACAGCACCACTGCGGCACATCCCTGCGTAGAATTTCATGTTATCTTCTTAAAGATAATTCACAAGCGCCACGTTTCCTAACATGCAGAAACACCTTATTAAGTTCACACAACCCCTGACAGTCAAAGGCGCATTAATTTTTAGTGGCCTTATTTCACACCGAGGTTGTGCGCAGCCACCGTCCTCTATACTGTGATGGATTTCGTAAGATCAGGGTGGAATGAATGAACCGCCAGGAAGAATAGAACTATTTGTGAAAAAGTAGACCGCACAAGGGGTAATAAACATAATACTTCCCTAAGCTACAATGGCTGCAGGATCAGACATACCATATGTTTCGATGCCTTCCGTTTAATATGCACTCCTCAGTACCACATAAATCAACATTTAACTTCTGTAACACTAAGGGGTGTTACCCGACTTTTCAAGTTTTTCAATTGGTAAAGAATTTATCCCACTTACCTAGGTGTGTTGCCAAAGCGAAACATTAATTAGACTTGCGGTGTAATTTGCTCCAGCCCCACAATTCATATCCAGTAAAGCTCTACGCACAATAAACAAGCATTACCAGCTTGATACATCAGGCTGATACGCTTTCACCCTTCCCGTGTCTTACCTCCAGAAGAGGCCAATCTCTAGAAAACGACCACTTTCAAGAGATCTGCTTAGCTGGCTCTTCTTCCCAGTACCACCGCTGGAAATTTATTCTTGTGATTCTGCGAAGCCATTTTGGTTGGATGTAAGGAACTAAGTGATTATCTGCGGTTTATTATGGCATCAAGTAGGTGCAAAACACATACGTATCTTTATGCCGATCGCTGGTTATCCAAAGTTGTCACCTCTGTCGGCGACCAAGAGTTTCCTAATCCAGCTACCAAGCTCCGCAGACAAGTGGATAACTAACTGAGTTAGCAAGTAACAAAACCCATACGAACAGCTTCATGAAATTTTTTTATATGAAAAAGGTATTACTGATCAAACCAAGGGTATGATCGCATGTTAGGTATGTGGCCAGAATAAGGTCAAAGAAGTGGCCTCTATCAACATAGACACTGAATAGCATAGCCGTTTAAAGGGACGCGCTAACAAAACTCTTATCCAAAAGTTACCATGTAAAAAGTAAAAAAAATTGTTCGGCCGTCCAGCAAAGGATTCTAGATATTTTTTTTTACACAGCCAATGGTTGTAAGTACACTATCTTTTACGCAGTGAGGCAATCTTAATGGACTGGCCAAGTGTAGTTAATCCTGAGAAATGGTCTGTTTTGGGAATCTCCTGCGATGCATACTAATCAGGACGGCAATGAACTGATATAGACTGCTTAAGAGCGGGGTCTTTTAAAGGTGGTTTTTCTTCAGAAACGGTATTTAGCTGAAGAATTCTTAACAGAAAATACGGCGTTGATGGTAAATTGGATAAAGACACTTGGCATCTCAGGTGACGTGAAATTTATGGATGTTGCCACATAAATTCAAATTCAATTTTTTTAGGGGAAATGGGTAAATTTAAGTCAAACAGCTTAGCTGCCTTAAATCCCGTATTGCTCACAAGCATAGGTTTCTCATGGCCTGGCAGATTCAGTTGAAACGTCCGAGTAGGTTTCAAGCATTAATCAAGACCTCACAGGTGAAACTTTCAGACACCACAAGTTGGTTACTATCTATTAGCAACTGCATTGTCCAGCTTGGTTACACCGCTTTTACTGTGGGCTACGCAACGACACATGGGACTTCGGAACTGGTTCTCTTCATCCTTTTGCAGACATGAAAACGGACGCTTAAAGACCAAAAGGCATGAGGCTAGTAATTAGCACAACAAAAGGTTGATCTCTCTACAGTCACCATACTCATCTAAGTAGCATCCTGCATACGGTGTTTGTCACGGGAAACGGTAGAGAGATGGTCTACGGTGACTTTATGAGACTATTCCTTGCCAGTCTCATAAAGTGGTCATACAGGTGCTAAGCAGTGCTCAGCACAAGATACAGTTGTTAGAATAAACATCAACAGCCACCGTCCAATTACCGAACGTGTAAGGAAGGTGAAGTTAATTGCTCGCACGCGCATGAACGGATTAATATTTATTTGTCACCCTCTTCAATTTAAAAGTAATGTGCATACACATTTGTATGGCATTGAAATGGTAATTTGTGTTCAGAAGACTGATATCGTTTGACCAACGCACTACTCCGAATTGAGCTTATGGCGACATGCTTGTTGCCAAACAAGCGTGAATTAAGAACAAACCCATCCTGGAAGTTGAAAACAGTGGTAGCCCTTTAAGTCCTGGCTTTCACAAACAACAAGTTTAAAACTAAGCTGTCAGCATTAGTTGGGAAAGAATAACACTGCTCACAAGCAGAAATTAAAACACTGAAAGTAGCGTAACAACGAAAAACTAAACAAAAATTTAGATGCCTGCACAAGTTAGTGTGGAACATCAAAACAACACTCTTTCATGGTACGATATTACCCGAAAAGCTGGCGCCCGAATCGCATTTGCCGGTCGACAGAGGTCAAACAACTGGGCACCTGCGCACACTCGGAGGGCCAAGGATGGTTTGTGCTGAGATGAATATGATGATACGTTCAAGCCTTTTGTGCCAGTGTACAACAAGATCGTGAGTAAACTTAGCTGGAAAACTTCCACGTGCCTGATACAAGCCAAAACAGTCGGCCTAAGCATGATAGCTTAACAAGTGGTACTGGAGTCACCTGTAAATTCTTTTAGGTTTAAACGTAACGCCACATCTTCCGTGTTCGCGCCATTTTGAGAACATTAGTGTCCTCCATTCTCCTCATGACAACTCACGACCCACCTTCTGAATAATTTTCGCAATATTTTATCTACCCATAAATCCTCTAGGGGTTTCCTTAACCACACTGGTAGCCTGTATTCCGTATTTTTCTGGATTTCAGAAAAACAGTTTTACGAACAGTTCTTCAGCCAAATTTGCTCAGTAAACATCTTCCGATTGCCAAATATTTTCCGCATTGTTTGTGCTGCATCACTGCTTGAATAGATAACACCCGTCTGCCGTGCTGCATAAACATGCACATTCCTCAAAAATTTGCCGTTAAACCTGATTTGGAGATGGTTAAGGCAGAAGAATGACGCTAGCCCTTTAGCTATTTCACACCCGTCTTTTAATCTCTTTGTCTTCACAACGTCAAATAGACACTGGACCTCTTCACTCAATTCATCATTTTTTCTTACTTTCATACAGATGCAAGTAGCAATACTCCTATACTCAAAAGTAGCACAGTGATCTGTAAAAACTTCAGGTATGTAATTGGTCAGTGTACATTGTTGAACGAATACAAATTGATTATAATATTTAACACGAAATAGTTTCGATATAATCATTTAAAGACCAGAAATGATAATTTTCACACCCCAGAGGTGAAGACAGAAAATCTCCTGTCCATTCTAACTGCTTAGCGGGACCAGAAGTTTCACCGGATAAAATTTCATTCAGTCGGTCCGACTCTTATTTTGCTAAATAGCTCTCTGGCGAGTCATCTTCTACCGTATCAAGAACATTGGGAACTTCAGGTAAATCTGGATTGGTGGAACAACACTCAGTTCACTATAACTGCAATTGAGTCAGATGACTTCCTTCGTTTATCAAGCTTGGTTATAGTTTAACATGGTTAGGGAACTGTATTTGGTAGGTGACCCCATGAAGTTCCAAAACAGAATAATTGATAACATTTGCAAGATTTTCTAAAATCAGTTGCGTACCGCTTTTTTCGAATATGTCACTTTCTGTCAAGATAAGGCTATTCTGAAAAGCTCTTGTAAATGTGACTTGAGTTTGGCCCCCGGTAGACCTTTGCATCGGTACCCCTACCAAAAGTTGAACTTCCGCCGTCTGATCTGAACGGTAGGCGTAAAATCGTTTTAGAACAAACCGGAGTGTTGTTATGCAAATTATTTGCCGCCTGGCCGTTAATCAAATCCTTGAACCAACCTCGCTCCAGCGTGAAAATGCTCAGTGTGAAATTCGGGGGTAGGTTGTTTGCAGCTTACTCCGACGGTGTTGGGATCCCATGCTCACCTCGCACACAAGACGGTCGAGCCTACATTACACAACAACTTTCTTCAATTAGTGAGAACTAGCCAAACTTGCAGTGCAAGGATATATGCATATTCACTCAAGTGACGGTTATGTGAATGTACGATCGATATGTGCATATACAAATGGATCTTAGAATACACTGATATATTCAGAAGGTCTAAGTTGGAGTGCAGTAGAGATAACCCAAATATTTTAGAGAAAAATTACGACAAATCCATGTTCTGGTCAAGAATCACCATATTCACTTTGTAATGAACTAATTAGAATGGGGACCAAGAAAAGCGATGGCAAACCGCCAAACAATGCAACAAAACTGTACATTTATGAAATACAGTCGTCCACTCCAGAAAACAGATCCACGGAAAAACAACCGTAAGTGCTTATCCCATATAATCAGTGCCTTAAAGCTGCAAAGGATTTGTTTCCGGAGCACTAGGACTCATATTCACTAAGCAGACAGTTGTGTGCCCGAAAAATTCGATCAGCAAAAAGAGAGTCTAAAATGAACGCCTGGAACGCTCTTCAGTGCAAGGTGTCCTATATAGTAAGTACGTTTTTCACCTTAATAAACCCGAGAGAAATTTTCTTTCTTCACCCAGATGGACAAAAGATGCTGGTTTACACAAGTTGGCCTTCTTATTCTGAAGTAGCTTAGTGGATGACTTTGCTCCTGGCCAGAACCTTAAACTCCTTTTTTCCATCTTGGAGCTTTACAGACAGATGAACTCCCTGAACACATCGGAATATTATTAGGCTCTCTGGGGGTTATTGGTAACTAGGCCTATGTGAAATTAAAATGCGTAGCACATAGCCACACTTAAATAAGAGGGAGACAACTTGCCTCATCTGAATTGTTGAAACATATCTATCTGTTTATTGGGAAGACCAAAACCCACTGAATTCCGTAATTTTGAATTGTCTGAGTAAGCTCGTCTACTCGAGTGAACCTATAAGATCTGAATTGGCCGCACGTGGTGCTAAACCAGCATATGCAAACATTGTTCCACTATCTAATCATTCCCTGTCTCACAACGACATTCCTAAGGATGAAAGTGTTATTAAGTTTATGGTCAACAGAACTGGCATGTTGTGTTACCAAATCGACGGTACATCAGTGGGCGATCTCCGGAAATATTTTCACGGTGCTCGTTTTCAGAGCAACGCTTTAAGACTGTCACGGTTTTGCTGCTTGGTTACGTTATGTTTTGGTTCCATCTGAAGAATACCATTAGCCCATCAACTTGTCTCTTTTTATCTCGTTTTACACTAACATCGGCAGGCGGGATTACATGCATTGAGTTCATCCTACGGCAGTGTTGTTCCTACTACCCTCAAACTTCGTCACTAGTGATAATCCGATAAGACAGATAAGCAAGGTACCAACCGTATACCCAATAAGTATAACTCCCAAACTTTATATAGTCACTAGTGGCACTGGTAGTTATTCATGTGCCTTATGCATAAAACATGCGTAATTGCAAGCGATTATAAGAAATTGTCTGGGACAGTATTCCAACTGCCTACACCAACTACTTTCTTCAGAGGGACACACAGGGCTCAGAACTGAATAAGTTAGATGGTGTCAGTAAAACTGTCCTACGGATCTACTCCGCCATTTCGCTTTAATGTTTAAGAGCATTGAAAAATTGACCTTGATTGACGAACTATGGAGAGACGCATGCCAATGACAAAAGGTAGTATAATGTCCGTTGGTTAAACAGCTACTTTGTATTGAAATAGCTTTTTTGTGAGACAATACAGCCAAGCTTTTAGTTTTGTCGGGTGGGTGTTTATCAATACTTGACCACTTCAAAACTTTAAAATCGTCTTTTTTCAGGATACCGAAAAGTAACACTACAAATATACAAAACCACCCTTGATAACACACATGAGAATGTCCTTTTAATGTTGCCAGCTCACGAAATATTTGGGTACATTGGGTTTACACAAATGATGGAGGAATTATCCAGACACAGTTGGCATTGTAACCTAAAAAATGTTCCGGGTGGCCCGTCAGTATGGTAAAATTATGGTCTGTACTTATCGCAGGTTTTATTCCAAAATAAGATGTGCTATAACGTAAATTCCTATCACTTGCAGGAAAATCTTTTATGAGTGAACATTTTACATCCAGAAAAGTGCTGCACACTATTCAAATCCTCTGATGCTAAAATATGCCGCTTTCACCGTTATCGATTTTTTTAAAATTGATCGAAATCCTGAGTACTAAGTGAAGAATGGTGCTTATAATATGAACTAGAATCCCCAAGAAAAAAACAAAGGCAAGTTGTAGGAAGTTTTGAAAATTCTCCGTGAGTGATCCCCGTTAAAAATGGTATCTTCCCCTACAAAATCTATGTACAATAACGATAATATTACATCTGATGCAGAGTACGTCGTGAAAATTTGGTCTGCGTGTCACTTTAACGTTTCTAGCATCAGACCCTTCGAAATCGTATGTTCGCAGAATAAAATATTACACAGATGATTTGTTATCATTACCCTTTGAACCAATAATGACCACAGGTCCGTGTGATTCAGTGTCTAGATGTCTGATTTAAAATAGTATTTGTAGAGAGAATAACACTGGCCCGTCCCAGCTACGAAGGAACAAAAAATGGCATATGAGACAGGTAGTGTAGATAGACAAAATGCCCGGCGTGGCCTAAGTTTATTAAGTTGATTCGAACCAGATTACTCCTGCGTCGGACTTGCTTTTATAAATGGTAGCCTTTGAGTGGAAAGTTCAGCATCGATTTCTTGTGTGAAGTTATCAGTTCCCCATTCTCATATCGGCCTATTTTTTATGTGAATGGTTACGGGTCTTGGGGGTCCATTATAGCGATCCAACTTAAAGCTTCCTTCTTATTGGAGCTAAACCGTGGTACATATAATTCTGGTTCTTTGAAGAAGTTTACCACCAAAGCTAGTAAAACAGAGGTACTGACTATCTCATACTCTTACTGAGTTCTTTTCAGTTCATTTTGACAACCGTGAACCATGCGGATGTATACGGTGTTTCGGGTCAACATAGCTTATATCAGCGGGTATTGAAAGGCAGAAGTGGTAAAGAAGAACATTAAAGAATAGAGATTAATAGTGTGTTAATGAGTAAGAACAAGAAAATGGACACAACATTGCCTCTATTCGCGTGGTTTTACCGTGTCCGTGATCACCATCAACCATTGATTCGTTGATTCTTTGATAGTCCACTCCAGCGGACATCATTCCCCAAAGCAGCCAAAGACCTTTTTCATCTAGTTCTTGCTCCGTCCTTAGGTCGCACGTTTTCTTCTAGTCGAAAACTGTCTCAGAAAATAGAGCGACTCCATGGAAACGATTAACTGATATATGGAGCACACAGCTTATCCAGCGCAGTTGGCACAGCCGAATCGACTGGTCGACTGGACACGAAGTCATTTTGGTACCAATTCCATTCGTTGCGCTTCAGCATTGCTCGTTCGACGTTCCCTTGATATATGTACAATTCTTCGAAAGCACCGATGGTCAAAGATAAGCAACTTTTTATTGTCTCTAACGCAAGGCAACCAGAACTGTAAAGCAACCACACGCAGTTCTAAACCCCACGCTTCACCGACAGACTGACGTCCTGTCGGTCACTGAGATACCTCTTTTGAAGGAAAGCAGAACCAAGTATAGTAGCTCTAACGTTCACTTCGTTAACTATGCCACCAATAAGTGTGATAAGATTATCCGATAAGCAGATCTGTCCACTATTTCTGGTGATTCTTATAACATGACCGCTTGGTGGTCTACTCACCCAGTCTTGTAAAAGCACCTTGCGCTTTGAAGGTGCAGAGCACACAAAAATTCATAATAACATTGTCTAAATTATTTAGCGTTGCAATTCAAAGATGTGGTCAGTTTAACAACTACCGGAACGGAACCCAGCTTGGTTTACAAGACTCTGCCGCTAAAAAGTGCTAAAGAGCCTGCGTAGGATGATGCCTGTGAGCAGCTGAGAAGCGATGGTGACTTAAGTGACACCACGGTGATTTTCAGATTCATAGCCAAAATTTTTCAAACACGGAAACAATGTCAGATGCATGCCATTCGTTTGGCTCTGCTTTCGATTTCCAAACGTTCTGCAAGATTTCGCCAGATGGTAAACGTTCTCTGCTCCTCCTTACTCAGACTAGAGATTGAATATGGTCAGAACCGGGTGCTCCCTTCTGCTTCAAAATCTTGATTTCGTTGTTGTTTCCTCTTCTGTTGGAACACAGCAGTTCATGTCTCATTGTAAAGCTATTGATGTGTTAATCCTCAAACTGAGTACCTCAGGACAACCAAATCGTTAAAGTATTTCGCCTACTGAAGTGGGTGAACGGAATTTGTGTAAGGTTTTGGGCCGTATTCTTCTGAACGACAAATTTATTGGCCCGGTTTTGCGAATAGGTAGGAAAAAAGTAAAGGTATTCCTAGTCTTCACTTACTTTTGTATTTTATGGGCTTTCTAAGTCACCGTTTCTCTCGGCAAGTCATGCGACTGCCGGCGTCGTTTCAGAAGTCTTTTCGTTTGACTGGACTGTCGTTTCGGTGGGATCGTCTTTCCCACCTCAGTCAATAGCATGGATCGCTCTGAAATATAATTTGGATTTGGCGACGGCCTCGTTTTCAGACGCACACAGTGAAACCCCACAAAAATGTCTTTTCAGTTTTCAAACCAGGCTTCATTCGGCCGGTTCTGGTTCGCATTCACAAGTTGTCCAAACAGGTGCTGCATACAGACTTCTTTGACGACAGAACCTTGGGTGTAGTGAATACGATAGCAATGAATGGTATTTCTCGATGCTAGCAAACAAGCTGCAACACAGGAACAAACCAGGGCGTGATCTGACTCCATACATGGGTTTCAAATGAAGAGACGTTCTTGAACAAAGATCACCATGCATGAATGATTGCTGCGTGATCAGTCTGAGCGCTCAAATGGTTACGGGTTGGATGGTACGAGATAGCGCGATGCTCAAATTTCTGCCGAAAATTTGTGTCTGCGACAGATCGATTGCGATCAGCACACAGTTGTAGAAAGCAACCGCCGTTGTTGGTTCTGGGGTCATCTAAACAATATCATCCGTCGAGAAGGCTCTCACTTTTTCTGGTATTCCAAGCTGAGTAATAAATGGTAAGCCAAAATAGTGATCTTCTCGCATGTGGCTATCCGTTTTTACCGCTCCTGTTGCTTGGACAGTGTGCAGAACTAACAGTTTTAGGGTCTTTGGTTGAAGATTTCGACAGACACAGCCAGCCTGGTTGCACACATTCGACTGTCCACAGGGAGCCAATCGAGCGGAGCAACATCAGGTCTCGTACTTGACATGCTCAGATTCATTACCGTAGTGGGGCGTGTTTTGGAGGCACAATAGCAATTGACTTTTATAGAGGAAAAGTGGTGATCGAGAAAGGCCCGGTGAGGTATCAGACAAAGAGTACATACATCAAACTATGCTGCGTTGAACATATTCCTTGGTGTTAGCAGTGAGTGTGTGGGTTTTGTTTTTCTGAGTATGCGGCTAGGAAGTGACGTTGATTCTATATGTCCACAAACGAGAGGAGTCGGCAATATAAAGAGATGGGGTTAATGAATAAAGTAGACTGGCTGCTGTTTTGACGCTACGAGGGTGGACATTACATCCCGGTTGCCAAGGCCAAAGACAGGTGTTTGGCTAAAATCCCCAACATTATGCTTTTGAAACAAAAAGCTAACCCACCAGACGGTGTGAGAAGATAGGTTTTGTTTCGGAGCTTTTCCCTTAGTCTGTGACTCACAACCGACTAAGGAAGCAGTAAGTGCTAATGGTTTCTTGTGAAACCCATTCCGGCACAATGGCTCAACAGTTCAACACACTTGACTGTAGAAGGCTTGCCTAGCCCACGGACAAATGGATAAAAGTACAGCTGTCTGTCTCCTAATGCGGCAGAGTAGATGCCTTCTGAGTAGCACTAGACCCTTCGGTTTCAAAAGCATTTCGACCGTACTGAATAGTTTGCTGGCCGTCACGGTCAGTCATTGAAAGGCTTGGGTGCACAGTTTTTCTGATATTTCTTTTCTAAGGGAACGACACTACCGCTTCCATATATATACATATATATATATATATATATATATAATATGGACTAGCTGGTCGCCTGGAGGAAACACTTTACTGCTTTTGCAATCTCATCGCATAAACTACTACGATTATACCATCCGACGGCTTCGTAATGCGATTACTCGTGGTACGAGACTTGCTGTTCTTTGTCTGGTTGCTCCTCTTTGGTCACCTAGTTGAACCTCGTGGAGTAACGTTTTAGTCAATAACGCTTTACAATACTCATTCCCGGCCACCATCTCAAGGTGGAGGCTACTGACTACAACGAGGAGACTGCAGATTACTAGTGATATAAAATCATGAGGTTCGATTTTCCCATGGTCTCCTACAGTATGAATTGCTCATTCAGAGCTGTTTAGTGTACAGTGTATCAGAAATTAAACCTTACTTTAAAATTGGATTAGTGTGCATCGAGCTGTCCTTTCCTGCATACATGCTACACGCATTCTTCTTTTAGTATGGCTTATACACACACCCATAGACAGACAACATGGTCCGCGCCACAGCAACTTCATCTCTCCCGAAAGCCTATGCCTTTTTCAGTGGTCGTGAAAATAGTACAGCAGACGATACAAAACATTATATCACTGACAAATCATATTCTCTTATTCAGTAATCGAGAAGATTGGCTGCATTTTACTGCACGTTTTGTTTGATCTGATTCACGTAGAAGTCTAGCAATTCGCTGATATTGTGGTTGCATGTGAACAGCGTATTTTTTGTTGTGCACAGTTGGGCAGGAAGTCCGGACTGTTATTCACACCACTTTTGATTCCCAGGTGATCTGAATCAGCAGTGAAATGAGAAACCTTTGATTCAATGTTTCACATTTTGGACTTAATGTTCATTTTTTCCAACTGCTTCCGAGTGAACAGTCTTCTTCGCTATTGTCGTTTTTGCGGTCCACGTCCAAACAATTATCTCTTGCTGAAAACTGACACCAGTGAACCTTCTGATAATGTTTATTTTGAAACAAAGGATTCACGTGATCTCCAAGGCTATATGTGCGTAAGGTAAAGATTCGGTGTAAACCATTCATAATAAATCAGACGAGGATCACTTACGGTGCATGGCGCACTTGTGGGCTTGTATATTCAACAATGGGTGTCGTGTCACTGTTACGCCTTTCCTGTCATAAAGCAACTCATTCAGCTTTTGCATCCAACCTCTTAACTTTTGTCCATGTGGTTAGCTGGGTCTCTCACTGAACCTATAAACTGGCAGCATATTGTTCTGGATTTTGCCCTTCCAATTTTTAAATTTTCAGCTTGCTTTGTTTGTATTTTGATTAAGTGGCATCTGTGTAATTTACATAGAGCCTGGAGCTTATGTTACAAGCTTTCCGCAGCTTGTCCCACAGGTTCTATGTCTAATAGATGGACTGATATGATTTTTGTTCCATGTAAATAAAGGAGGTCCGTATATTGATATCTGATGGGATATCTAATCACACACAGCCTCTAGAACCTTTTTATACGAAGCGAGTTAACTATCGCTTATAACTTTAACGTGTTCTGTTGACCCCACCCACTTCTATGACTGTGAAAGCTGGCAGAAAATAATTTCTATCACAGTAACCGCTAACAGACTAAAGTTTTCATTTTGCTGTACATTATTCCTTGTTGCGAAATCCGGATATCTGTAGCAAATTATCTGGGCTAAGTCCCTGATGTGTGTCACAGCGTGTCCCGACAGAAATTTAGAGGTGGAAGGACGCGATCTGTGGAGGGGGGTGTTCATTCCATGGTACGGAGCCCGATGCACCACTTACCTCCCAGTACGCCCGTATATGATATCGATGTCTCTCTGAAATCCTTACGAGTTATATCAAGTTATCTAAGGAATCACATCGGTTTGTATGATTCATAAATAGTGTTATAAAACCCTAGTGTGACTTTAAGTCGAAAGGGCTTGATGTTTCTGGACCCTTGGGATCATTTTGCGATCACTTTTCCACTCTCAAGCGGTCAAACTTTTCATTTGTTTTACCGTGTCGGATAGGCAAAAAATGTATTTGTTTCTGAGCATCACGCCTGCTAACGCGGTCAGTTACTACGCTGCACTCAATAGATAGTGGGTCAAGCAACCAATTTTACTGCTTTTATCTAAGGATACTAGATAAGTACGAGACAGGTGGTAGATTGCCGTTATAACCGCCATCTACGAATTCAAGTTTCATCGGTTTCGTACAGATTCCCAAAGTCACTCTTAAAAAGCTAGCCTCTAGGTAGTCATGTATTCCTAAAAGTCCAAAAGTAATGGATAGGTAAGAATAATTTTCATCAAGTTTAGGGTTTTGCTTCCTGCAGTTTGTCCTGCCAGAAACTACGAAGATCCGGAAGTAATTAAAGCGTACTATCTCAAGCGATGATAGACAAACTAAGGCCAAGAACCACTGTAAACACATGCCCCACTATTTTCACGTAGGTTTATAGAGGAAATTAGAATCCGAAGAATGTTTCAAAATAGACCTCATGAATTGAAAATATTGTTCCATTTTTATGCTTGATTACACGCTAGCGTTTGAATGGAAACTAAGACTTTTTACAAGTTAATGTCTTAAGAACCAAGGACTTGCTTATTCGGACCAGCTAGAGACCAAGAACTAAAAACCTGCATCCTCGACAACCGATCGTTATAGCAAATTGTCACATAGTTTAACCACCAATATTTGTGCACCCTGTACTAAAACTCACAGATTTAGGATGTATGTGTAATTACATGGTGTGTTGGTGGTAGCCAAAGGAACCTACTCGTCCAAACCCAACAAATGAAAAGGCGTTTTAGGACAAAATTTGGTGATGCGACCCAACTGTGTATCCTTTGCTAGACTGATAGGGAACGTTCAGTGGATAGGCCTGTTTGTCTGCCTGGATTATTTGCTTTAAGCAATTTATTACTATGTTAATTTCTTAGCTTATTATTGCATTTACCTGTTTATGTGCCCGGAACCAGGTCAGGTCTGAGTTACGCAATAGTTATTTTGTTGGAGTTGAAACTAAACCGGAAGCATAAGCCGCCAAAAACGCAAATGAAACTTTTTATGAAGCATTAAGTGTAGAATCCTTCAAACGCACTCAAAACGTCTCAAGACTTTTTTGTAGAGTACTACTAGGTGCATTATAAACGGCGACCACCCAGTCACATACTCTATTTAGATACGTTTCTCTTAGTGTACTTGGTTTAGAAGCAAATTAAACCACAAGGCCCCTATGGAGCTTTGTTTGGCTAGTCATCCAGTGCAAACCTTTACTTAGTTTCTGATAATCAATTCGGGATTTCAGACAACCGTTTCGGTTTAGTTGTTGCTCTTTTCGCCCAGCTTGGCATTTGGATTGCAAACGTTTCATCACCAGTCGAGGTGACATCATCAGTGCCGGATTGAGTAGGTATATTCCTCCTTGCTATCGTTTATTTTTGAGGAGCATGGTCACAAACATAAAAAAATAAATGCAAGCGATGGATGTGGAATGGTTACAGGAGAATATTGGATAAAAAGACAGAAGCGTCTTATTCGAAGTCATGCCACCAACAGTTCCAGTCAGAGAAGATGAATTCCAACGTATGTAAGAATGTTTGGTTTGGAAACACGCAGGTAAAGACCAACAACCGAGGAAAAAACAAACAATGCTGAATGCTCTTCAAGGCGCGGTAAGCGCTAGCACAGTCAAGACTCGCACATCAGGCATAAAGTGTCCGTCATACTGGGTCTGGTGTGAGATTCAATGGCAAGAATGTACACTCAACGCCATACACCAATAACAGCCTTTGCAAACTGAGGAAAGCCGATCCCTCGATAAGAAATGATCATCGGTTGGTGGACCAAAAAGTCGACATCACAACCGATTGCACGTAGAACTGCTTGTGTTTGCAATGTTTCTAAACAGCATCTGGTAGCCGTAAAGCGATTGGTTGGTCCCGGGGTGCCCTTCGGTCACCTGGGAATCTGAGTTGCGTTGTGGTCTCAATGCCTTGTATCTGGTTGGTTCATTGGGCGCATTTAATTCGACCAATCCCTTCCTCTGTGCTTGACAAGCTACTTCGACTTTAATGGAAAAGATCACGAACAACTCAAAGGAGTGCCAATGGGATCACTAATATCTGAATTCATCGTGAAAATTACGATGCAGAAACTGGAACAGACTGTGATACCAGACATCAAACGGAAAATATGGTTACGATACTTGGACGACACATCTAATGTTAAGGAAAATGAACTGTCACGAGCGAAACAACTGCTGAACGACGTGCTTCTCGACATCCACTTTACAATGAAAACGAAGGAGAATAACAAATTGGCGTTCCTAGATGTGCTCGTTACAAGAACGACAGGCGACCAACTGCAAACTGAAGTACACAGGAGAGAAACGCACACACACCAGAATCTCAACTGCCACAGCAACCATCCAAACTGCCAAAAACGAAGCAATGTTTGAACCCTATTCCAACGGATCGAGACGCATTGCAACACAACAGCGCCGAAGAAGAAAGAAGAGCGAAGACTTTATCAGACATTCTGAAATAACGGCTACCCGAGGAATTTCATATGGAGATGCTTACAAAACCAACAACAAGCTGATTTGCCAACACAGCCGCTGCCGGATATCAAAAACGTCGCGCAGACGACTGCAAGACATTCACCGCAACATGGAATAACAGTCGCCTTCAAGTCTGCAAACACGTTGAGAAGAACCCTCTCAAAACCAAAAGGAAGGTTGGATGCAATGAAGGAGACGAGTGCGATCTAAAACTTCAGTGTACCGACTGCGACAAACACTAAGTTGGCCAGACTGGGAAAAAAAGCTGCAACCAGAATACACGAACAAAAGCTTGCCAGCGATGGGCATGACATAATGTCACTTGTTACAATCCACGATGACAGAGAAGGACATCAGTTCAGTTTTTAAAATGTTCAAATATTTGCTCACGCAAGAACAAACCGGGAGCGAGAGTTTGCTAGGAGTGGTACTCCACACAAAAATCGATCAGTAAACATATCGACATCAAGCCAATTTATCAGCCGCTACGAGCAAAAGAATAACACAATCACAGGACACTGAACCACATGGGAAACCAAGCAACCTGAAGATAACCAACGGACCAATGGGTTCAAAGAAGGAACTACTAAAATTGAAGGCTACTGAATCAACCAATCAAGTGAACAAATTCAGATCATAAAGCAAGTAAGAAGCGGCCCAATCACAACAGGAGAACAGAACTGTTGAAATGAACGCGTTCAACGAACTTACCAGGCAGTGGGCTCACAACGCAACTCAGCTTCCCAAGTGACCAAACAAATCGGACCAAAACCTCCCCGGGACCAACCAATCGCTTTACAGCTACCGGATACTGTTTAGAAACTATGCAGACACAAGCAGAAGGGGAGAAATTTACCCACTCAAACCCGCACTGACTAAGTCACCTCGATTTGTGATGAAACGTTTGCAATCTAACTGCCAAGCTCGGTGAGCAGACCAACAACCAAGCAGCACATCTGAGCTACCTATATTCCGCAGCATTGCAAACCCTTTTAGTGTGTGACAAAGTAACCTGGCTGCAACAAATCATTCGTTTCAGAAAACAAGAATTGTCATGGGGCAAAATCCGTCCTTCACCAATACCGGTACCAAGAAGAACAAGTGAAAATCATGAAATTTGCATTAAACACGAACCAAAAGATTAATTTGTTTTTTTGGTGACTTACAAAATGAGCGAGGCTCCAGTAACAGTTTTATTCAACAGATATGAAACATTCAGTTGGCTCTCTTGGGAGTGACAAACTTCTCACCTGAAGCTGGTAACCTGCTGAAATCAAAAGATAGATTTCAGTGAGCAAATATTTTTTCAGTTTGTCGAAGGTACGCCACTCAAGGTAGAAGTTGACTTGTCGTTAATTGGCTAATACCATTAAACATATATTCTGAACATGAATTTTACATAGCGGTCATGTTTGTGTACTGCAGTGATCCTGGATTGAATTCGGACTGTGTTGTGCCAGACAGGAGAATGGCGTGTGGGCAGACAAAGGACTCCTATCGCTCATCAGATAATTTGCAAGCAAATTAATATTGCCTGCTAAAACAGAAGTGTTAGGACTGTAAGCTCTATCTTGTACAGGTCCGGCACTTCTATATTGATTGGGGCAGTGATATTGTATTTTTCCGAAAAGGATGCATTGAAAATGCTGAGTTTTGAAATCTCCACAATTTGAATGGACCCACCTGTCGGTGTCCTCACAAGTGCCGCCAAAACAGATTCACAAACTAAGGACCGTGTTTGGCTCCAAATGAGCCTTCGTGAGTAATGGTATCAGAAATGAGCCCATCATGCTGTACACTCCACTAAAGCATGTTATACCAGCCTCCCACACTCAAATTGGCTACTAGGTCCTAACTTACACACCCAATATAACCCTACCACACATTATCACGCCAGCAAGGCCAGGACAATAAGTTCAAACTTAAGCCAGATTTCCACCTCCGATACCTCAAAACAAACCAACAACCTAACGTTGTGCTGAAGTAAAACGGTTCGTTTTTGGTATCAGTAGAGTTCCATGGCACTCAACAGACAACTCAGTTGAAAGCAAAAGAATACCTCATATACCTGGATGCCAAAAATGAACAAATTGGCAAGTATGATGAAAGTTCAGGAGACGGTGATCCGTCATAGGTTTACCATTGGACAAGCAATGATCTGTAATAAAAAACTTCCTAGTCAATATGCGCCAAAGATAATTTGGATAAAGTGGTCTTTACGAAGGGGTTTAACTGAGAAACACTGTACCGTGATTCTATCTATGGCAGAGAAGAGCAATACAGTTTAATTGGGTATGCTGAATAAGCTCTTTCATCCAAGAATATACTTGAACCGCAAATATTGTTCTCAAAGAATACCTGTGGGGACTGCATAGTGAGTAAAATTCAGTGAATGAATGCAATTATACGCCAATCAATACTTTCGGACCACTAAACCAAGTTTATGGAGAAAGGATCCAAGATCCGTCCCAGAAACACAGACGAAACACGGACCAACCAAATAGGTATACATTATAGATGAATTAAAGCCTCGCTTCTCCAAACTCCCAACGGCCAGTTAGGAATCGAATAAATCCTGCCGAACCAAATGCTGTGGCGAAGAATACAAAAGCTTCTAGCATTATTTGAAAGTTCCAAAAGTATATTTTCACAACACCCCACAAGGTCACAGTATACAACATTAGTGACTTCATTCAAAGGAAGATCACAACTATTGTGCAATCGGCTTATTATTCTTGCACGCGAAAACCACCCTGGTTGACACATTAGCAAACCGGTTTATTGCAAATATTTTAGCTCAAACATTTCAAGAGAACTAGTCTAGAGTTTGGTACAGAGAGAATGATGAAATTATGATAATATAAGGAGGTTGTCAAAGATAGAAATTTGCGCCTTTTCTGCCCGTCAGCCTAAAATGCCATCTGCTTGCTTTTCCTCAAAATCCTTAGCTGTGAAGACGCATAGATCGGGAAAGCAGTGGCTAGGTAAACGTATACAAATATTCTGGCTTGCGTGTGGATCAAAGATAACTGACAATATAGCTAGCGGTATACTCCAAGCTAACCTCAACCTTGAAATAGTCTTATTCTTCCCTGGCTGTAAACATATTGAGCTTCTTTATTCACCCGAAACAAACGTTTAACAACAGCTTCAGTTAGACTGTATCGCGAGCTTCCAAGAATCTAGCGATCAAAGTTTTAAAAGTGCATGTTAACAGCCGAAGCCTGGTAGCTGTTTGATCCGTTTGGATAATTCGAACAATGGCCGGTGAACACCTCTATTTTACAGATTCTGCTGTCAACAGCTGGCTGATCGGGTGCATCTTTTAAGGACGCTCCCGGATTTATTTCGCAAGGTGATCCAGGGGTACTACTTATAAATTTTATGTGGATGCTTGTGTTTATTAGCCATAGACTTTCACTGCGCGCAGAGCCTGTTAACGTGCTATATAACCCCAAATACCTGAAGCACAGCAATAAAAGTGAAATAACAAAGCAATACTTTTATTGCTCACATCCCGACAACTCGGAAACTCAGAAGGTTTGGGCGTTTTAAGTGACTGTTAAAACAATCGTCATCTTCTGCTTTCAATGAATGGCTCGCTGATGGACAAAACTAAAAAATTCAGACGCCCCCAAAAACTCTGTCGGAAAGATCTCAAGATGGATAATCTTATCTAGTTGTACCAAAATATCAAAGGATGTGTTCGCTTTTACTTTAAGGCGACAATCGTTCTAGGCGGGTTAATGGGGTTAGAAATTGCCTCGTATCTAGGCCTGAAAACAGGCTGCATAATCATTGCAGATTACCATTTATTGCTGGTTCTAATTATGCACTGCATAAAGCCTAGGGGTCACTTAGTGTTTCGCTGTTTTGACCGTATAACTGAAGTCTCTGCTTGTTTTTGGAGTAAGGTTTGTTTATTTGGAAGTTTTATTACCGTTACTATGCTGTAGATGCTTTGAAAAGCATGCTTCTGCGCATTATAATAGTTTAGCTTATCTAGAGCACTTTTGGGCTCACACAAATCGTTTGACAGAACGGGGCCACCAGCATACGTCAGTGTAGCGTGCAAAACAAAGCCACGTTACTAGCCTCCCAGTCCCTACCTTGGCGGCCGACCAAGAAAAAATTTGAAGGGTACTTGTGAGAACAACAGCCTTATTGTAAACAATTCTGAACCGTGTTATACTATGAGCATTCTGGAGATTTTATCTTTTTATTATTATGCCTGAAGAAGGACGGCAAGTTTTGCGGTAAAATGTTAGCCAGAAGAAGTATCTTGAGTGATACACGACCGCTTAAACAAAGTGGAGTTCAAAATTTAGTAAAACATGATGACGCAGGGTGCCTAACCCAAAACAATATCATTGTGTTCTCAATGGGGTGTTATTTGGTACATGTGGCATTTCTCTGAAACAAAGTATTATTGTTTCTTTTAAGTGCGCACATGCATTGCCTGTAGAAATACTGTGGTAGAGGAAGGCACTAAACTTCTGGCAGTATTATTTTTGTAATAAGCATCATTAGATATTTTGTTGCCATTCATGGAAGCCATCAATAACTTTGCCAAGAATCGTACACCCAGTTGCGAAAGCTGTTCATCTCGAAAACACTGTGCCTTTATTTCGCAGCATAATCCACGTCAACTATATCGATTAATAAGCATTTGAGCTAAACCTCGGCATAGGCAGACGGCATTTAAGCATCAAAACTTCTGAGAATGTGCTGTATATTTCCGCACAAATTTAGCTGCTAGAGTTTATAAGAAAATCACTTGGTCAGATTTATGTGGAAGATGAAGTTAAGCTTATTGTATTTAGCTTCTCCTTTGTTAACTTTGGGAAATCTTATCACTTCTCTGGTGGCAAAATTTTGCGAGTGAGTTTTATTACCCTTTTTTGCTAATATCAATGGTATTTTTTATTTATACCAGCAATAATTTTCAGTTGTTTTAAAGTAATTTATAGTTTCATACTTGCCTTTGTAAAAGGCGAGCACTCAAGCCATCAATCTGGTTCGGCTCAGCGACTACATTTTTTCTGCTTGAGTAATCATGAGCATATGTAAAATAAAAGTGCATGGATTTGTTTTTGAACAGCCATAATTCTGTTAAAAATGGTCACATTTGTTTTGTTAGCGCACAGAAACTCAAAAATGTGCACAATTCTCGACTTTCACAACATTTTTTACATAAAAGTGAAAACTATGAAACAAAATGTGGTTTTCTCACCAAATGCAAAAGAGTAACGCCAATCTCCAACGTAAAGTGTTCTTCGTTTTACCGTAGGATGCATAGAAGGCAAACAAAAATGTTTTTCCACCCAGACTGCACAAAAGATGAGTCTTCTTGGAGCTAGACACCGCTTCTTAATCTTCGATTCTGCCATCAAAAAAACTTCGTTGGGTTGGCGTAATCCCCAAGTAGCTATTTCTGGCCTGGTAAAGTGATCTGGAAATTTGGTTGTTCGCTGAGAGATTACATGCTCTTGCTAACTGTGTATATGTCCGCCATCTGAACTTGGGAACACTGTGCGCGCCACCGCAATATGTAGTCTCTTTACTGCAATAGGTAGCACACCACATAGATCGTCTTTTCTTCCGACGTGGAAGAATTCTGCTTTCTTTGTGGTGCCAACAGTAAGCCTTCCTCTGGGGGTGCTGTTCTGCCTACACGACACATATTTTTGTATCTGATTGAACAAACGTAACTGTGTTTCTCTCCTAACTTTTCGTCGGTTGATTTTCTTCCAAGTTATAGGTCGCTGGGACGCAATCAAGACAGAATAAATAGGGGATATCAGAAAGATATCAAAGTACTAAGTGATCCGTTACATACGCATGTGGCGCAGCCTATAAGTTACAGTTGTCTATATATTTCAAAGTTCGCTGTAAATCATCAACGATTGCAGCAAATAAATCCATCCAAATACCCACGGGAACTTTGCATTATATGCCATATCGTTCGGCTGAAATCCCCAGTAACTATGTGGATTATCTTTCTGTTACATGACATCACTACTCATTTGACAAAGTCATATTCGGGTAACGACCTCATAGTAGCCAGTCTCTCTTTCTAGCATTTTCTATGGTTTCCGGTACTTAGAAATTTGAATTTATTCTTGCGCAAGCACCGCCGTGTTCGTGTAATCCGTTTTCCAATACGAACAGGGCTCCCCATAACTGCGCTGGAGTACTTCGAGAGTAATTTAGCTCATTTAGTGCTTCTCTAATATCGTTTTGAAATCAAACAGGGTCTATGGAACTAAATATTAAGCACACGTCAAGATCTATATCCACTACATTCGCCTTGTTAGCCGCTAGACACTGTCATCGGCATCACCACGTTCGCCCCCGCTATATAGGTTGTGCAATCCTTTACGTACCAAAAGCTGTCATTCTATCAACCTGTCTAGCTGATGAACGGCTGATCTGTTGTGGCCAGATGTCTATTAATCAACCTCAGGAATCACTTCTGACGCTTTCTCACGATCTCTAAAATGTGCTGGCCAATGTCTTATAAACAAACTGAAGGAGAATAAACATGCTGAGCTGATTACCGAATTTCGGTTGGGAAAAGCCGTGGTTCAAATTCATGGGTCACGTATAATCAGAATTTTGAAGTCAGCATGTTAGAACCCGACTGGTTGAGCGAAATCCCCTGCCTCAAAATTTTGGCCCATAAATTATTGATCTCAAAACATGTTCAGTGCATCTTATACTGAAATAGAGTGCAAGGAAGCCGCAAAATCCCGGTATCTTTTAAACATATGCCAAAAAGAAATGTGTTCGTCATGAATCCATCATTCAAACAAGAATAGGGAACAGATGAAATATTTGTTTTCTTCTCCTTGATTAGAGCAGCTCCAGCTGCTGTGAAGATCTTCACAACTGAAAGTAAAGGCTAACCACGCTCCCCGGATCAACCTCACGCGGTCTAATAAAAAAGACCCTAGCCATCCGAAAGAAACGTTTTACACTATAGCCTTGAGGCTTTTCTTAGCAGCAGCATGGGGTAAATGCATTCGGAAGCAAACTCCAGTCACATAGTGCGCAAGTGGATAATTTGGTAGAAAGACAAATATTATACTTCCTCGGCACAAAAGACTACTAGCTTCTTTTGTGTTTTCCGAGTCGTTAGCTGAACGATGAAAGCGCGACAGCTTTTGCTCTTCAGTATCCTATAGGTATAGACAATGACCTCTTGTGAAATAACTCATTAAAGCGTTTCCGATACCTTGCACGAGATAGATTTTGTAGTCGAAGCACTCGCTTGGAACTTCTGCGTTACAATATTACCATAAATATTCCCTCTCACTTGGAAAGTTTCAGGTATATAATGTAAAGGCGATAAGGTTTGTCTACCCGTGCTATCCAAAAACTGCACCACTTTTATGTTTTTATTTCATATCGGTTAAAAGTAGAAAAATGCGAATAAACTGGTGAACAGCTTACCTTTAATCAACTGCCCACGAGCACGGACTGAGGGTGGAAATTTAAATCGCCACCGTTTCCTGACCTCAGGGCAGGAGGCATGAACCAAGTGTTAGTTCGTGTAACTAGTTTCGGTACGTCCAGTGATTTTGTGAACGAATCAGGAACAGAACACTTGTGATCCTGGGGACTTTGACTGGATTACTATTAGCGTTTCTGAAGTTTCCAAGGGAAAACGGGGCAACTCCGTCCAAAGTCCAAGACGAACTAAACAGACTATGGCGGTACAAAATGTTCGGGCTTGGGGCGCATTTCCAACATCGCTCTTTCATTTTCACGTCCCCCCGACTTTGCCCTTCCTCTCAACCTCTTTCAAACGCCATTCCTCCTGTGTTTCTGGATTTGTACAAGGTTTTAAAACATTTACTTAGAACTTTTCTCGGGCTATCTTAAGCTCCAAATCCTTACAACAGTCTACGCCGATGGTTGGCCGTCATGCTTGCAATACGACAAGTGTCCCGAATCGTACGACGAAAGCGGCGTCAACTCCTTCACAGACCCATTCCTTGGCTTTGGATGCGCGGTGTGCACCATCCGTGTTCACTCGCACATGCACTCTAATCGCCACCTGGCTCTCCATCCTTGATCGAATGCGCACCGTTGGTATAGCTTCTACCGCAAATGCCCAGTTCATTCGGATTCAACCGGTTGATTCAACTGCACTGGCTCAAGCGAATGTACCAGTCAGGGACAAAACTATCATCGTGCTGGCCTGTCCATTCGCCACAAACTACTCAGGACGGAGTCGTGAACCTCAACATCCAAATCTCAGCAGTTAACCTGGAAGTCTAAAGAACCCTATAGCTCTCCAAGAAAGAACAAAATGGTGAAAACCATTTTGTTACTCTTACCCTTATAACCTTGGTCCCTATTCCCACCGCGTTATTATTGTGGTCCGCAATGAAATTTCCATATCACAATACCTCCCCGTTCCAAGGAGAGGGGGAGGAGGTGCGTAGCCTTCCTCACCAAAGCACCCGATGGCTATGTGACCAACGATCTACTCATTCACTCGACATCAACCTCTTTACAGAAGCCCGTTTATTTTAGCTTCTCCGAGTTCGCGTAATGTATGCCAATTAAAAGCATATATGTAGTCGAGGTCCCCAGTGGCAATTTTCCTGGGCTGCAAACCCGTTGACTCCAAACTCAAAGGACCGTCTGAGCTTCAACACTCCTATCACCTATCAACAGAGCTAAACGCTCGTCCTGGCGCTTTCCAGCTGAGACGGATTCCATACTGAAATGGATCACTAAAACTGATCCAATCACTACGGGCTTCTATTGCAGGCGCAGAAATCCCCAGGCTGACATCTTGTGGCTCGAAAAATTGACCAGGTCCCTAATCCAAATTTCCGCTCGCAGCTGCCCGGTAGAAGGCTTTGATCAAATTTCCAGGCACACACCCACTTGCTTTAGCTTTTTTTTAGCGAAGCCCGTCACTTGCTGTCCGCATCGGCTCCCAAATACAATCTTCCTGGACTCAGCTGGCACACAATTTCCCATATCACATCTAGATCCACAACTTCAACTCTGTCTCACCAATTCCCAGATACTTCCCGCAGCCCTCCCCAGTCAGACTTTTGCCTGAATTCCTTTAGTGCGCGCGAAAACTATACTAACTCTATCCCATGTACGCAGGAATCACCCGCTTGTGCTCCTGTAGGCCATCCCTGACTCTCCTTGCACTGTGCTCTAAATTCCTAAGCATCCACAGTCGAAACCTCAAGTTCCTACATCTCCGGCGTCAGTTCCAGTATGAATTAAAGATTACGGGGCCAGCGGAACCCATTTCCTTCATTTCTCTTTACTCGGAACTGGTCACCTAGTCTTTCTTTTCTCGTAACTGAAAACCGCGATATCACGGTCCCAGGCTAGGAATGAGTTTTGTGTGAGTTCCCCTGCGCGGTTTTGGTGTGTCTGCAATGACATTCCAGCTTCCCGCGCTCACAGTCCTCCCGTCTGCTTAAACAGAAACTTCATGGGAAACGATCATACTTACCACCTTCACTCATATCCTCCAAGGTTGGCGCATCCCACGCCAAACCCCTCTCCCTTCCAACACATGACTTCTCCCGACAAATTATATTTGGCTACTAAAATGCCCCAGCCATCAGCTTACGATTCTCATAGCCTCCTGCTTTAAGACAGCATGTTTAGTATTGGATGGCATCCGCCATGCCGTAGCCAGACCAGGTTCTATTGCAGCCAGTGACCCTAACCACCGAGCTAGCTTTTGTTGTTGAGCGTCACACTGCAATCTCTTTTGGGCCTAATCGTCCACGCCGTTTTATCCTGGAGAATGTTGTTCTATCAAGTTTCAAGCGATAGCTTGGATTACCCAGGATTGCACCCCTCAAAAATGGCCATCGAAATTGTCAGCCCATCCTGTCGTGCTTTATTCCCTACAAATCAACGCAAATTTGTTTGTCCCTACTTCTTTTCCGTCCCGTCCCATCTGGAAAAGGACGGTTTTGTTTGGCATTCTGGCTGAATGTGAGCCTTCCCCGTAGCATATCCCACCCAAAGATGTTGTCCTGCTTCCCCTTGAGTACCGCCAACTGTGTATATAGCATACGCCCGCCGTCTCTGGGTTCCGTGAGATGCCCACTGCTGCTGATTCCCAGCGAGGTCAGTACAGCCGTGCTTCTTGGCTTTCCAGCATAAACTGTCTTCAATGACTGCACGAAATCTCTGTGGGACATTGCCAAATTGCTTTAAGCTGCCATCCCTCAGCTATCCTTCTGGACAAGTTCTTCAATCATTCTGCCAATTCTAAAATATGCGGCCTCTCTTGCGAGATATCTTTAGCTGTCCGCTTCAGAATCACACTGAAGCTTGTTCAATGTTGCACAATTTCGGTACATGCTTTGCTAAGAAGCTGTATTCACTCCCCCACTACATGGGGGAGCGTGCCATACGTCCTCAATTTTAATTTCCCCAAGATTTAGATTTATCATCTAATAATAATAATAATGTTTATTCCCAACTGGTGGGTGGCATACCGTCAAGCATGATCATAATATTACAGTCAGAATAAAAGCATGACTGAGGGGGTTGTGAGTACAGGGGATTGCGTGGAAAAGGGGCAGCGTCACAAGCAGTGGGCAGTATCCGGGGTAATAATAATAATAATAATAATAATAATAATAATAATAATAATAATAATAATAGGTTTATTTCCCAACTTGTAGGGGCATGCCGACTGAGGCATGATCGGGCCATTACAACCTGAGCGCGGCAGGTAACAACACAACGGGCATGCTTATTACGTGAAAAGTCACCACATTTGCGGGAACCAAAAAAACAGAGGACAGTAGGCATGAGGTACGACGAGTTCAAAGATGAAGCCTCCTGACCTGAACTAAAACTGAAAACCGTTGCTGGCCACGACTGACCTTGGGCGGCCCTCTGGTTGCCTTGCTAGCTATCTCCAGTGGAGTTCACATCCCATCGTTGATTGTATATGCCCGTAAAAATCCACTCATTTTCTAGGTAGCATTTGTTCACATGTATGTTTTTCGCCTTAAGTCCCTTCTCAGGGACCGCAAGCGGTGGAGCTCACGGATTCGTGTCTTTCACTGACCGTACGGTTCTGAGTCTAGTTGTCATACCCTACGTTTAGAGTCTACCAGCCTTTGAATTTTTACCCGCGTATGTACTGACTGAACGTATCGTAACACTTACTGCGCGGGCCACAATTTTCTCAGCTGCCTTGGGTTTTCTCGGAACGCAGTCAAGGTTAACCTCATATTGAGAGTTCTGCCATCAGAATCCAACAGACTGAAGCTAGTGGCTCAGCGCGGTTTTTTGACTCAAGGCGTTACGATGCGTACACCATGAAATCTAAGTGACGAACGAGTCTCCCATCCGAAATGAACAGCTAGTGCAGCCGCGGTAGCAGATAAACCCATGTTGCCTGCTGTAGTACTGATGCGTTAAAGCTTATAAAAACAACGTGCTGAGTTGTGACTTTGTATTAGTTCGCTTGACGCCCTACTTTACGATGTTATCCTTAAACCCACCTAAGATCGAACTTTGTTAACAATCGGCACAACCGAGACAGTACTTCGACATCCTTCATGTTTACTGCCTCTTCTTTTGACTGAGCTAGCCCAGTGCACGGAGAAACCATTGCACACTCGTCTGTGACGGCCCTGGGTATCCTGCCATACACAACACTGGCAGACTCGTTTTGCTCTGCCTAACTCCTCGACTGACCCAGATTCAGCTCCCACGAAAATGCGTATCCCCTGTCTGATTGCGGCAACCTTGACGACCGTTACGTGGCTGTTCAGAAACCAAAGTATGTCACTGCATTGATGGCATAGCACTGCCATACCCAGTCTGATGGCACTCCCGCAACTATTTTCCTCAGGATTTCGACCGCAGCATCACGCCCACTCGAGCCTGTAATCGCAACTACAAACTAATTTTCACCCGGCCCCAACCGCCTCGTTCTAAACCGCTGTACCTATCATTCGGATTTAACAAACCTAGTTTCTCGCCGCAATTTCGGTTTGCCTCGTCCACAAGTTCAATTGCATTTACGGTTTTCGTTTGGCCGTAAGCACTGTCATTATCCCCCCACCAAAACTATCCCTTACAACTGACTCACCTACAATAGCGATAACAGTGAGTCTACTCAGATTAAATGTAGACCATATTTTTGGGACAAAACTTGCCATTTGTCTCCAGATTGAATTCTTCTATCTCCGTCTCCATTTTTGCTTTTTGTGGCCCTAGTCATTTACTTGATCGCCCAAGGTCACTCATGCCAGCAACAGTTTTCATTTTTAGTTCAGGTCAGTCGGCTTCATCTTTGAACTATTCGTACCTAATTGTTCTCGTTGGCTGTAACTTCCTCTCCGTTGTGATGTTGTCTGCTGCGTCCAGGTTGTAAGGACCCAATCATTCCCCAATCCGCATGCTCCCTACAAGTTGGGAACTAAGCCTATTATTATTATTATTAATGCCCACTGTTTATGACACTGTCCCTTTTCCGCGCAATCCTCTGTACTCCATAACCCCGCCAGTCACTTTTTTATTCTGACTGCAACGTTATGATCATGCCTGACGGCATGCTATGCACCAGTTGGGAATAAACATTACTATTAATGTTAAAAGCATGCAAGGTCAATCACGCTGTAGGAGGGAAAATAATGAGGTAGGTCGAGCACTCCGGCGAGTCGTCTCCAAAAAGCAATTTGCTTCCCTGAAGGAGGACAAGGCCGGCGTTAAAAATTCCCCCAATTTTCTCCTCCAACTCTGAAGCGCTATTTTCGAAGCGGGAGATAAATTCAAATTTCTCGGCCTCCAAAAGTTTTCTGTGGATATATTGGAGCCTCGTTTCCACAATCGCTGTTCAACCTTTCAATGCACATTTTTCAAGACATCGCAATCAGTGGTAGAATGGTGCAAAAGCTGCCTCTTGAGAAGCATCCAAAAGTCTACACTCTTCTGTGCTGACTATTTTCTCAGGGTTCTTTCCGCCAGCTAACCGACTGGAAAGACCGTGTTTTCAAGCCCAAGGACATGATCGTCGACCGGACTCCACAACACTCAGTGGATAGGGATGATTTCTTACCTTCTGGGAAATATTGCTTGCACAAAGATTGCAGCAGCATTTTCAGCCTTCTGTTGGCCATTTTAGACAGTCTCATGTCTTGGGATTTTCTACCTTTTTCCTGGCAGTGCATTGGTGATAGTATCTCATGGGGACTATTTCCGAAGCCATATCTGGGCCATTTTTTGCAAAAGGATCTTGATAAGTCGGTAAGTTCGACTAGATGCATTGCGCGTGTGTAAAGTGGGTTACTTTTTGGAGGAACATTATGCTCTCTGGTAGGGCACGATTGTTTCCGCCTTTCTTGGGACTCGCCAGGTTGGCACAGTTCCCGGGTGCAATTCGGTTCAGTCACTACATACCTTAGCAATACTTTCCTTCCTCCTTTACGCCAGCCTATTATGAATTTGTTCTGCTTCCTTGCTGCTCGTTCACTGGGGTTTGGTCCGCCTAAAGTCTGCTTACTCCCTAGTTACCACTGTCAAGAGTTTGTTGTTTGCCCATCTTTGGCTGCACGTTCTCATTAATTCTACTAATTTTTAAGTTTCTGCCCTGACGGAAAAACGGTCGGCCGGGGCATCGAACACTGAACCTTTCGGATGAGGGACCAACGCGATATCTGCTGTGCCAACTCGACTTCTCCGGCAGTTCTATTTTTATGTCATCTCCGTATTAAATCTTACCCGACAGTCTTTGTTGAGATTTTGTTTAAAAGGGGCCTAAGCGCGCAATCGATTTGGCGTGTGACACGAGCTGCTGCTTCGTGCTTTCAGCCAATGCGGGTGCATTTAATTTATGCCAAATTTACCGCATGTCCGTTTTCCAGACAGTTTTGCTTACCTCTCGAATGTATTGAGTGTTTTTGCACCAGTCTTCTTACTAAGGCCAATTTACACCGTCTGGCGACCAGTGTCCATAAGTTGGTATACTATTTGTTACCTACTAGCTTTCGCCTCCAGAAATCCCTGCCGCCTCATCATCCCTTTTTCTGCTCCTGCCGATTGCGCCATTAGCAATTGCGCGTTCAGCCTAATTTATGATGTGTATAACCCAGTCGCCTATAGAAAATGTTCTCAAAACAGCATCTATGACGCCCATCCGTGTGTTCCTACTGTCCACTGAATACAAACTGCAGTAGTGCGATAGCCCTAATTGTCCTTTAAGATCCTCAGCATCCCGGAGCTTCCAGATAGCGTTTACTCCTCACTGTGACAAACCCACGAGGTTTATCATTGTTTATCAGATCAGACGTTTTATGGTTTAACGCTCGAACGTTAACCAAGATGTTGACTTCGAGGCTCAGGTGCAGAGCTGCCAGGCGTTAGTGCGTTTTACGTAGGTTAGTTACGGGTATCGCGGGACAATGCCGAAAACTCCGATTTTCTGAAAACGTTTTAAAAATGTTTTTGGAACTTATTATTGAAAAACATATTCTTGAAGCTCTGCTGTTTTTTGCCGGAAATCTTTCATAAGTGGATCGTATTTAACCTTTGGTTAGACTCCTCATGGGTCCTTAGACCCCAATCATCCAAGAGTCAGCCGCCAAAACTGCAACTGCGGTCACGCCTTCTCGGCAATTTTTCAACGGGTTTTAACGGGGTCCCAACGCAGATGGGATCAGTGCCCGGGTTAGTTTTGCGTTGTAGTCCATGTTGAGCTGTTTGCCAAGGATGTGGACGCCAAGGAGTTCAAGCAGCGGTAGAATGATTCTACACTTACATGGGATGCATGGAATCTTATTGGCAGGTGGCAACCTTTGCAGCGCAGCAAATTTTGGTCTTGTGTGGGATCTACCTGTAACCTTGATTGGCAGCATGTGTAAATTTGAATAATTTAACGGAATGCTCGGTGAAAATGTTAGGAATCACTGAAATCAAGCTCGCAATTTTTTAGAACGAACACTCACGTGACTCCCGTTTGAACAGTCGTCTCCAGTCCTGGCGCAACCATTCTGGTGAGTACAAACCAAAGGAGGAAGCACTGAACCCGAGTTCCGCTCTGATTAGAGCGAACCGGCAGCGCATATTCCTGGCCGTGCCGGAGTTTTAACTCCGGATATCAGACGCGTGAGCGTGTTACCACCGTCATCAGAGTGAATACGTTTCCTTAAATCGTAGCGTACTATTCTAAAATGTGTTTATAAACCTCATCACAGTAGTTGCGTGAGGTTTTTCAACATTTTGGGGGCACTGCAGCGCAAAAGATGGGTCCGCGTGTATCAGAAAACGGCACGTCAACACCTTTCAAGTGAAGAATCAAATAGAAATAGTTTGGTAAAATAACACTCAGTGAAGTACTGTGTAGCGATATGACCAGTACTCCGGCCAATTCCCCCGTGACCGCTACTGAAAACACTTGAAACCCACTTACATTTTCTACCTACTCGAATCGTCCTTGACTGAACATTTTTGTGCGTACTAAGTTGAGCGTGGTGGACAGTCTAGGATAGTCTATGACAGTTGTGGGTACTATACGAGGCAAACAAAACCTATAGTTCTCTGCCTATCACACGCATGGACATTTTGCTTGGTTTGCACCGGTATGGTATAGGGCAAATACCTGGCCAGCTATTGGAACGGGATTTTGGGCATCCCGGTTAATACTGTACCACTTAATAATGCTTACATAGGAGCGCTTCATTGCAACAATGGCCAAGCTTACTTAAAATAAACGTAAACATTGCTGTTGGCTGAGCTCTTGTTTAGGTCCTGGTAAGGCAACTTACAGCTTATGTGGATATTTTGGGTTGAGAGCGGCAAAAGTTTCTCAGGTGTTCGGACGCTTAGACCAGGTGGTGGAAAAATGTTTCCTGGACCATAGCACGCCCGTATTATTTAACTTACTTCTTGTACAGCGATTAATCACCTATTCGGGACACCTCATCAATAACCGCGCTCAACCTACCCCTGACTGTTTACGGCAGGATCAGGCTTCCTTGAGTTATAAGCTTGCCACTATCATTCCAGCGAAACTTACTACCTAAATCGAATAAACCGATAATTTCACTCCTCTCCTCCTCCTCTAAGTAGCTGTTTGACCCTGATTCCCTACCATCCTTTCCATCATTTTGTCCATACAAGCGCCCTGCGTCCAAAAGGCCCAGCACTCATCTTCATCACTCCTCAAGCCCGGTCGATAGAGCGCTCCAAATAGTTTCAGACTGCTCGGTAGTACCAACGGGCATTGTCCTTCCCTCCCCACACGCCAGTTGTCTTCCCTGTTCATTACGCAGAGAATGCCAGCTTGACGCTCACTCGGCAAACCTCAGGGCTCGTGTGCATAAGATGGAGTTCGAGCCAGCATACGGAGCATACAACCAATTGCCTGCCTTGTAACTCTTGATGAAACGTGCGATCCATCAGAGCTTTCAAAAGCTTCAGTCTTTATAGACGCACTCGCCTCGGAGATTAGTCAGATTGTGGAATGCCGCAACCGAGTCCAAATATACAATGCCACCAATTGTGTCCTGATAAAGCGCACAAACGTTTTTATCCTGACAGCATGCAACATGCATGACAGCCTGCACAGCTCGACGGCTGCAAAGTCATCCTTGCGTTGCCCAATACTAATGCGATTCAGAGATGAGAACGATGTGGCGCGTCTGCTGACACCCCAGGCCCTTCTATCCTCTACCCAAACATTCTAAACCGTAAAGGTCAAAGCTCCTCGTATTCGACTGCAAAAGCAGCCTACAAAAAATGTACTCTCCAAATTTCCAGAGTCGGCCACTGATAACTTCCAAACGGATCCCTCTTCCCTTCACCGATATGCACTAGTAAATACTCTTGGTGTGGCTCAATCGCAGACTTCCCATGAAACCAAACCCTTGGAAAGCTACGCAGGCATATCGCCGCTGCATAGTAGCTGAGCCCGCATTTCAAACAACAGCTTACTGAGTCTGCCAACTGTTCCGACCTCGTATACAGCCGCCTCAGGTTTTGTCGGGCTTCGAACCGTCCCCGACAACAATGTAACCAGTGCTAAACCGGTTGAACTTCCAGCTTCCCCTCCGACTGCTGGAGTTGACGTGCTATCCCCAAAATCTCGGTGCTCCGGCACTGATCCTTTCTCTGATCTCCATTATCCTGGAATCGCTCCTTGCCTAAACTCGCTATACTGTGATGCTGACTTCTGCCCTGGTGCCACACAAACCTGCTTGACGGGTTTACACCGCGCACCTCCCGCCTACGGCCGTGAGCCCCCCAGTTCTACTTTTGGACACCTACCTATTCCAGCTCTGACCTCAACCGCGCCAACAAAATTCACCGCTGATACGGCAGATGGGATATCTCACCAGCCCTTGCTTGACGCTGAAATCAAAGGAAACAGCACAATCTCACTCCAGACCCCCTGACCTAATGCCACTCCGCCTCTCCCCACCGAAGCACTTTCTCGGGCTCAAACACCTACTGACAGAACCTGGCATCGTTACGCCCCTCCCGCACTAACTCCCCGAATTCCCACTCTTCGCCCTTTGCCTGACCATGCCCCGCATAGTACATAAATACACCTGTGGCCTTCTAGCCATGCGAGACTGGTTCTTGGCAGGGCCCCTAACACACAAACGCCTTTACGTTATTTTAGTCCCCATCATGCTCCGCCCTTTTGACCACCCGTCTGTAATTTGCCTGAGATCCCTTTTTGGCAGCGACCTACACCACTACCGCCTTCGCCTCCGCCTCCACCTCCTCCGAGGCCGCGTGTATGATCCTTAAAAATACATCAAACCATACGCAACACGTGCTTGGAAAAACCCCCTAACAGCAACGGCCGGGGGCTATCTCTGACCCTCATCCACCACCTTGCCTACCGACTTTATCCCACCTAAGCACCATTTCCGCTGCCGCCCATCCTTCCATAGCCACCACCTCTTTCTGTACCATATCCCTCTCCACGCCTCCCAAATCTGCGGAAGATAACGGCCAATAACTCTTCACTCAACTGCATGCCCTACTCCCAAAGACGTTCACTAACTCATACTGAACCTGATACTGCACCTTCTGCTTGAGTCCAGACCTATTTCACCAACTATTTACCCGCCTACCATCAGCGCTGAATACTCCTCCTCGGACCCCAAACACGAGGCCGATGAACTCTGCTTCATGTTAACCCACAGTCACTTACCAAGTCCCCCTATTACCAGACTCCACCGTGAGAGAGTTCAGTACCTTCCTACTTAGTACTGTTTGCTCGCCAGTGAACTCGTCAATAATGTTGTTTAGTGCCAGCTCGTTACTGCCAAAAGCCCATTATCTCCGAGCCGTTAGCGCCAATGCACGACCAATTCTGATTTGTGTGAGTGAAACATGGCTCACAGATGAAACTCCAAACACGGCTGCTTCAATCTCTGGCTATAATATTCACCACTCTGACTGAAAGAGCTCAAGGGGCGGCGGCTGTGCCATCTGTTCCAAATCAGACCTTCGTGTAGCCCCCATTGATGATTCTACCCCGGGAGGGATTCCAGAAGCCTTCTGGATCTCTGCAGAACAGACCGAACTACCTGTGTTAGTAGGTTGTATCTACCTACCACCAGCCCCACCCCCGCCTCTATTGCTGACTTGTTCCGTATTATCTCCACTGCATATGCCCTTCCTCATTCGTCTAAATTTGTGTTGAGTGATTTCAACCTACCGGATATTTTTTTATCTTCCACTATGGGCCCCACTCGTTACGAGTCGCTGCTTGCCCAACTTAGTTTAGAGGGTTGGTCCCAAATTGTACGTAGCCACACTCGAGGCGTATATACCCTAGACCTAATATTCTTAAACGAAGACCAGCTGGCTACAGCTGCAGTTGGTCCGCGCTTCCCAGTAGGTGGTCACTGCGTCGTTTCTTGCAACGCAACCACTTATGGCCTGCCTGCTCCTCCGAGACCTTCCTTGTTTCACGTCCTCCCTCCAGACATCTTACACGTCTTTTCATTTATGCTGGCTTCCCAGGACTGATGCGACTTCTTCCTCCCCCGACACACAGCGCGTCTGTGACATCGTCTACCAGAAACCTTCAGGCTGCTTTCATCTTGTTTCTCCCATAAAACGTTTTCACCCCAGTATCTCGCCCCATGCTAGGTCACTCAAAACCCTGGGTGCAAAAATACACCGGGCTAGTGGAGAATATCTGATTTCCCGCAATTGCTCAATAATGGTTTTCATTACTGAGCTCTTAACTGACCGAGAGTCCTTGTGGGTGTCTCCCGAAAGCCAAGAAGAGAGCACCATCCTCAGAAACCCTTCTTACTCCAACTTACTCAGCCGACTGTTCCGCGAGCGTTGTACCTCGGAGAGTCACTCAGTTGATTGTTTGCGTCCCACCAAAGGTTGCCCTATCACCGATCCTGTCAGTATAGCAGAACATCACATTGCTAACTCCGCTAGCTGCTACTTGTCCCTTCATCCCAAATTCAGACCCATACCCCCTGCTGCATATTTCGCAACTCCCAACTTTCAGGGTAGCCACCCGTCCTTCAGCAATGTAGCCATTGCCCTACCTGATGCTTCTTCCCTTCTTCTAAACTTTAGGGACTCCGTTGCGCCGAGGGCCGACGGCCTTCCGCCCCGAGTTCCGAGAAAAGGCGTTCAAGATATAATAATAATAATAATATTATTAATAATAATAATAATAATAATGTTTATCCCCAACTGGTGGGTGGCATGCCGTCAGGCATGATCATAATGTTACGGTCAGAATAAAACAAATGACTGGCAGGGTTTGTGGGTACAGGGTAGTGCTCGGAAGGGGGACATTGTCATAAACATTGGGCAGTTATAATAATAATAATAGCAACTTGTAGGGAGCATGCTGATTGAGGCATGATCAGGTCGTTATACAACCTGAACGCGGCAGGTAACAACATAACGGGCATGCTTATTATGTGAAAAGTCACAACAGTTGTGGGAACCGAAAAAAAGGAGGACACTGGGCATGAAGCACGACTAGTTCAAAGATGAGGCCTGCTGACCTGAACTAAAACAGAAAACCGTTGCGGGCCATGAGTGACCTTGGGCGGCCGAGTAAATCACTAGGGTTACCAAATGCAAAAATGGAGATGGAGGTTGAGGAGTTCGATCTGGAGTCAAATGGCAAGTTTTGTCTCAAAAATATGGTTTAAATTGAAACCGAGTAGACTCACTGGCGTCACTGTTGCAGGGAGGTCAGGTGTAAAGGGTGGTGTTGATGGGGAGATGGTGCAAATGCATGGGGCCAGTCGAACACCGTAAATGAATTTGAACTTTTGGAAGAGGCAAACCAAAATTGCGACAGGAATCTAGGTTGGTTAAGTCCGAACGATATGTTCAGCGGTCTAGAACGAGGCGGTTGGGCCCAGGTGAAAATTTTGTTCATGGTTGCGATTACAGGTTCGAGTGGGCAAGAGGCTGCGGTCGAGATTCTGAAGAAAGTTGCGGGAGTGCCATGTCCTAAGCCTTTTTACCCACTCCAAATACTATGGAATCGTCTCCTCCTAGTGGAAGTAATCTATGGTCCGCCCGCATTTCAAACCTGGATCTATCCAAACCCCTTCAATCTGCGGGGGTATCTACCATGCCTCCCTTTTTTGGCTACCCTTGAACGTCTGGTCAAAAACACAATAACTAAGTGCTTCTTGGCAACAAATGCCATAGATGAACGGAAGTACGGATTCCCGTCTCAGAGGTCCGTCAGTGACTGCCAACTGCACTTCTTTGATACCGTCACAGAAGCCTACGACGCTGGGCACTTTAGTGTAACGGTTTACTTGGATATCCAAAAAGCCTTTGACAGGGACCCTCGTGCATCTCTGCTGTGTAAAGTTAGTACCGTTGGCATCACTGGGACCTTATTTCAGTGGTCCGCCTCCTACCTATCCGACAGGACGCAAATAACACAAATTGGAGGCAAACGATCACCTCCACCATCGACCACCAGTGGAGTTATTCGGGGGAGCGAGCTAGACCTTATCCTCTTCCTACTGTATATCAACGACGTCTTCGGTGCCGTGTCCCAATGTAAACCCTTCCTCTTTGTGGCCGATAAAATTCGCTTACGCACTTCCTCCCCATGCTAAAACTCTTGCCTTTCGCCAAATCCAACCAGATCTAGACTCTGACTCGCTGGTCAAGAGCCTCTAGCCTACGCTTCTCTTCTTCCAAATCCCATATAACTTCCTGCCGTTGCTCCGTCCAACCTGTTGCGTTCACAATTAATGGGAAACCTGTCACTCATTCCACAGCAATCAAGGATCTTTGTCTTACATACTCATGTGCGTTAAGCTTTTCCCACCAAGCCCAGTTCCAGTTTGCCCGAGCACGCAGCGTCAGATTTCTACTATTGCGCTCCTTTCACCTTCGAGCTTCAATGGCCGCAATTTTTAAGCTACGCGTTCGGCCAGTCACGTAATTCTGTCCCGTATCATCTTTCCTTTATACCCAAAATTGTAGGCTTGCATCTGAAAGCCTCCAACGCTCATTCGCGAAAAGATTGTTCCCGCAGTTCACCCCTCCTTTCTACCGCTCCCGCTGTCAAATTTTAGGCCTTGAACCGCCATGTTTCGGGCGGTTTAGGCTAAATCTAGCTCTCTTACACCGTCCGCTGTACAAAAATAACTTTATAGCAGAGGCTGGGCCAAACGTTAATTCACGTCCTCGCCACAGATTCCGTAACTCCAGCAACCTCCTAACGTTCCATCCAGCTTGTAATATCCTACGAAACTACTTTCTAGTTTAATACGCTCTCGTCTGGAAAAGTCTTCCTGGGCAGCTGCTAAATAGCATGCTTTTTCCTACTTTTTGCAATCCGTGGATAAATTCCTCGCTTGTGAAACCGCTGCCGCCCTAATTAATACTCAAGTACCCCCGATCTCCTTTATGAATCGGGTCTAACGCACACTTGATTTTAGCGATGATACAGTTAGTGGGCAAGTAAAATATCCCGTTATTATGTCCTGCTATCCCCTTTACTTGCTTCAGGCTACTGTAATCTGCTAAATACCTGCTTGATCTGGGTGTGTTGCATTACTGGCCCGGCTATTTTCCCCAGACATTTTTTACCTTGTTCTAGCCAAGTCCTTACTTTGGATTACTCTATCAGCTGTCTAATGACTGGTGCTCGCTTTGGCCTAGTTCCACCCAGCGCAAACCAAACCGAAGTCGGCGATATTTTCAATAATAGAGCGCATTATACGCCAACGTATATAGTTCGGCTAAACACTCATCAATACAACATCACGGTACTCCTCTGCTTGACATGGTAGCATACACCAATGCGCAGTCGCCTTTCAGCCATAGTGCACTCGCTCTGAATATCACCATTCCACTCCCATTGTCCCACTGGTAGCTGACGTTTTCACTTGCCTCATCCACGACTAGCGTCTGTTGGCTGTTTGCCTGTCCGAATTGACTGAGCTGTCTTACTGGCCCGGCTTTCCCCCGAACGGAAAAAACATCTGGTAGCTGGTGTACTTTATTAATGCACAAACCGCATTTATGACTGCTTGGTGGTCTTCCACCTTACAGATCCGGTAGCGTGTACGAAAGGTGAAAACCTTGTGTGGTGGTCTGGTACGCCCTATAAAGAGGGTCGCCCCGTTACGTTGCATCATGGTGCGTTCGTAAACCAGCTGTCCCTTTAGTATCACAGGTGCATCGCCCATCGCCGGCGGTTCTGAGTTTGGCCTTCAATTCAGGAAATCCGTGAAGAAGGATTGCTGTTTTCTGTTTGTTGCTGCTGGAGGTGGCCTCTTCCCGGTTGTATCATTTATCTGACAACATCATAAACTACAGATGGTGAAAAAATCGACCTTTTTTTCTGTCAAAAATTTCTTCAAAAAGCATACATGGGATAGCCTGAGGATACACCGCGTAGCCCACGGCTTTCATCGGCGTACAAAGCTGTGGCTGCCGTCGATATAGTTGAGGTTGCACCACACCAAAGCCCTTCTCGTCAACCAAACAAGACATGCACGCATACCTACTGCTCACAGGAGTGGACACATACAGGAAATAATATATACATAATTATATTCCTAATCCTCCACTACCAGTATACAAGCTAACGCCTACATGCTCTTCGCCATGCACCACTTGTTGAATGAAGCTGATAGCAATACTTTGGGGGCTGGTAACCATTCCTCCTACATTCACTTTTTCTCCTAGACTATGGTACTGTCCAACTCACGTAACAACTTCCAGGAATCTAGTCCACCATCCAGAAAGTTTTACTCCCTCAGTCCTTGTGTTTTGTTTCCCTAACCATACCGCCTCGGTGTTTACTTATACCGATTTGTTAAATGTTTCTGGTACTATAATAGCACATATTGGCAAGCTTAGCCAGTCTTTGATCGCTAGGCTACTAAGTAAAAAAATCTACCCCTATCCTGTCTCATTTAATTACTTGTTGTTACCACCCCTATTCTGGAAAACGTTCAGTTTTTCCCCTACTTATGGACTTTGTCTTATCTGCTTCCTCCTTAAAACTCACCAGGCCTTACTGATCTCATCCCATTCCCTGCTCTTACCAAGCTTTGGCCTTCGGCAATTCAAACGCCCTGTTTGGCCGTTGTCCACTCCACCTGGCCTATGCTTTACACCCGAAGGGATCCCCATCCAGACCAAACAACTACCCTCAATCTCACATTGGCTTTTTTCTTCCCCTGCGGATTCACTTATACAACCCAAAAAACCTGGCTGCCTGGCTACCCGGAATTATTCACCTCCTACTTGAGTGTATTATCTCGCCTCTCTTTCCCTTACCAGCAACTACGAACAAGCTCTTCGCCTGGCCTCAGCCGCCTCTGGGACGCGTTCATTCTAATATGCCGAACCTTTCGTTCCAATTTAAACATTTCGGTGTCTTTCATTTTGTGCTCCTCATAAATTCAGTCATTTTCTGTACATTTTGTGTTCCGTCTCATGCGTTAGCACCGACTCCCTCTTTCAAGGGACTTTTACACCCGACTCCACTCCTACAGCGACACCAGTGAGTTTCTACAGATTGAAGTCCTGCTGTTTCACCGGAACCGTTATTTCGGTTCCTTATTTTTCGCAATTTGAAGTTTTCTTATCCTTTGCCAGGCCTCTTGCTTTGCCTTATTCAGTTTTCTCTTTCCCTCCACCTTCAAATCTGATCTTGTCTTAGCTTGATATGTTCCCCAAAAGAAATATTAAATCCTAGTAACGGTTTTCCTGCTCATGTCGGTTTAGGCGTGACCAAGTCTACATCGAAGACTGCCCACTGTTTATGACACTGTCCCTTTTCCACGCAATCTACAGCACCCGCAGATCCCGCTAGTCATGCGTTTATTCTGAATGTAGCAGTATGATCATGCCACCCACTAGTTGGGAATAAATATCATCATTTAAGGAATTCGAATGCAATATATCTAGTGCTAAATGTTGATGGCATGGTTTTCGGGTTGCGCTATTCTCTGGTCGTCCTGCGCACACAATAAATACTTTTGGCACACATTTACAGTGGTCAATATTTTAAGAATGGCGATTGGTATGGTATGCGTTCTAGTGCACAGCCTCACGCGGAACATGAAGCGATGACGAGAACGCTGTGCGTGCATACCCATTATCCTCGATTCTCTTGTATTCTAGGCTGGAATGTCGTCCACTACTCCACGCGGCAGTCTAAACTTCTTCATTCTGATAACTACCGCACAGACAGGCAGTTATTACATGAATACGGTATAGCTGAAGGGTGTCTCGGCGATTAACCCAAGCGATGTTTATGTCACACCACGACGCCATTGAGTTAAAGCACACACTCTCCGCCCACGAGAGATCATCCCAGATTTAAAGCGTCCTACTTCTCGAATGTGACCGTCACACTATACAAATGTTTTAAAAAATGTTTTTTAAACAAATGGTACAATTCAATTACCCAATTTGATTTCATCGTCGACCACCATTTTGCGGTCTTATTCATGGATGAAACACTTATTGAGTGTCTTCTTAGGGTAGTCCGACTGCTTCTACAAGGAAGGTGTCCCAGTCACAACACAAATGCAGCAGTTCCAACGTATTACGGGACGATAGCGTACGAATGGGTGACACGTGAAGCACTGGAATTGTTGTCTTTCCTTTATGTTTCTGTGTGATTTGTTACATGACGATTGCCCAGGGCCAGTAAATGGAGAGTTGACAGGTCGTCTGGTGGTTTGCAAGAGCTTTTCTAGGCCGAGCGTCACGCACTACTCTACCACTAAACTTCCGTAGGCCAACTAAGGACGCTCCATGTTTGATGTCCTTACTTTGCACTCTAGTATTTGACGCAATACACTGCTCTTCTTGCTGGCGTCTCCGGGAGTTCTTGGGGGTGTTTCAAACTGAGGGGCTTCAGAGGCACAAATGCGGTAAATGAATCCAAGTTGCCGAAGGAAGCTTTTTCAGAGGCTTTGCTTCACTTTTAATAAAAATATTACAGGTGTCAAAACACACAGGTCTTATGTTACAACCACAAATTCATCTCCATAAGAGGCATTATACCACGACGTCCAAGGGGACGGTCAAAGTCAGAGCTGAGATTTCCTACGGGCATGTTAAGAAAATCAAATCATAAATACACACAAAACAATTTTAGTGCACACACAATGCATCACAACCCAGCGAACAAACTAAGGACCACAAATCACAATGGCGAACTGCAGTCTGCAACAAACGGTTTTACTGGGTATTGCGGGTGCAAAAGATGTGAGGGAAATTTTTAGCATATAAGGCAGCTCCACAAGCTTGGCGGTGGCCAACAATAACTTGGTTGCCCGGACGGCAAGTAGCCAAAGTGAGTCAAATGTGAGGGATTTGCAGTGTCTGAACAAGTATTGGTGCAACACCTGCCAAATTATCCGCTCTAATCTGCACGTCTTGCCGATCCTATATCTTACCAAGTCTCAACCCAGTTCTAGTATACACGATTGACCCCTGACACCGATTTTCCTAGTGCAATTCTGCCACGAGCACTGGCTTTGATACAGTACAAAGTGTTCGCGTCCTTCCAGTGGAAGTATTTTTAAGAAGCTTCTTTAGAGAACCGCTACCGTCCTATCAGTTAGTGCGCTTACCAAGCCATCTGGGTTTAAATTATAACTACCTACAAACCGTGTGCCACGGGGTACATCTCCACCATAAACCTAGATCATATCGCCGACTTGAACCCCTGGACTACCCCAAGCCACGAAGTGCCAGAAGAATTCAGCTAATAATACGCCTGGCTTTATTCGGCCAGAGACCACGAAGTTAAGTAATCGCAACAGGGCACTTCATTACAGCTTTGCGCTAGCAAAGAATGGTTCGGAGTAACCGGCTCCAAGCCGTTGATACCCGGCAACAGCACAACCATGAGTAAACATTCGCTGAAGGCTTGTACACAGCCTCTCCAATTATTCATCGGGTCGGCACTTCTGCCTACATCAACACAAAAGAATGCATTGTGCCGACCGGATGCCGCGTTACCAGACAGCCTGTGTATCTTTAAACTCGGCATTTGATCCGACGATTTAACCTGGCTCCTTCGTTTTGTAAAGATATTTTGGCCGGTTGAAACTGTATATATCACTCGGCCTCCAACGTTTATCAACAAATTACATCAACACTGCTAGACTGGGGCAATCTGCCGGTTGCAAACTTTTCTTAGATGAACCGCTCAATACTGTGCACGGCTAAAGACGTGGTCATAAATCTTTCATGGGTACCCACGTTAGGCATCAAAGGGCCCACGATAGTCCACTCTGTTTGCCTGTAATGGAACCAGCGTCCACGTGTCAAGCTGTGCTGACCAGTGCTTGCTTCAGGGGTGCTCACAGATCAGTCGCTTTACACCGACAGAATTTTTGCTGATTCCTTGTGAGATAAAGGCCAGGACCCGCGACGTCTCCTGGTGACGCTCCGGCTAATGGAAGTAACTTATGCCTAGCCCTGTTACAGAGTATCGATTAGAGATGATCGTTGAATTTTTCAGTTGTTTATCTCCACTAATAAAATATCGTATATGTCTCCCCTGCTTTGAATCGGTTCGCCAAAGTATTAGAAGTTGCGGTCTCTCCTTCGTCCTCTCTTCTGAACCAGCTAATCATTACTTAAAACCTATTATCTACGCTACCCAACCAAAAATGGAGTCACCATTGAACACATTACATGTCGTCTAGCTGGGTTCACCGTACTGCACATCCCATCAGAACTTGTGGAGCCGGAGGGCTCTCTGATTTGGTTTTAAAAAATTGTCCAGCTGACTATTTGTGCGGTAAGGCAAGGTTTTTGTTCTCTGGAGGCAATCTCAAAGGGGGCGGCCTTCACCGTCACACGTCGAGAAGAGTTAACAGCTAGTCAGCAGCGAGGATGCGAAACCTGGTAGAGAGGTTATAGGAGTATTACGATAACCTCACCATCTTGTCCAAAGCACACCAAGACGGAGGCATTCGTTAGAACTTTGCAAAATTGGTTCTGATAATCAACCGACCAAGGTACCAGCCGGAAACATCAGTCTTGTCATAAGCATTTGTAAATTAAAAGCAAAAAAACTTACGCAACCATGCTGAACGAATCCAGGTCTCATTAAAAAGCCATTTGGAGTTTACCAGTTTACTCGGCTAGGTGTAAATGTGTAGGGAGTAGTACACGATTTGATGATCGACCCTTTTCACATTTGTGTGGCTGACCTCCTCTGTGTAGTATATCCAATGTTGTACAGTCTGATACTATTCAAAAAATGTCTTACACAGGGTTCACGTGGTGCAACCTCTGTCCTATCCTACAGAAAGAGGCACATAGGTCGTCTGCGAGATAATTTATTTTCAAGCCGCTCAAAAATTCGCCAAACGTAAATGACTTTGAGACTTGTGCCCTGCACCAAACGGGGTGAATGTTATTACTTTCAGCCGTTCAGTCAGGGAAAAAGTGCACGCAACTACCACTATCTGCAAGTGTATGTTTCGGGTTTATGTGGTGGCTTCGAATCTTACCCACTATTGTCACCCAAACAGCCGACTTTGAACGCACAGCTGTTCTAAAAAATTCGCTTGTTGGGTGTTACAATATGCTGGACATCATAGTAAAAGACTGTGCCCTGGGATCTATTCACATCTAGCGAACTCGTGCAAAAGAAGGATGTAGTCCCAGCTTGTAATGTCGCCCACAGGAAGTAATTTTGTTGTTATGGGACAAACTTCATCCCAACTTGTCATTTATCAATGCCCAACGACTTGTCTATCCCGGAAGAACGTTAAACATTGCTGAACATTAGTTGTTCTTGTGACAACCCTTGGCTGAACTTTTTTAAACATAGGAAGTGACATTGACGCGCAACACACATTGTCGGCCTACCGGGGACTTAGTGGTGGACGGTACGTTTATGCCTTCTTCTTTTTCTTCTTCATGCCTCTACAGTTGGCATCCTGGCGTTCGCTAAGACTTTGCATCTAAAGCGGATAGGCACCCAGATGATTTTTGCTCCCTACACAGCGGTCAATCCACCATAAAGACTGTTCGATTCGTTCAAGTGAACGACGGAATTTAAATTTCTTGCGCAACTGCAGAGCGGCTGATCGTGCTTCTCACCACAGACCCCTTGGCCAGCATTTTCTTTTTTCGAGGCTCCCTGTCACGGTTGATAAAGCCGGCTTAAGAGTAGCTCCAACCATACGACTTTACAAAATGTATTCGCCGAAGATATGCTCATCTGTCTTCTACGAAACAGAGGCTTCTCAGGAATTTTTTAATCTGTGCGGTTGGTAGGTCAGCTACAGTGGCACTATTGGACTGGGGTTCCGCGAGGGCGGTGGTTCAGGTTAGGTTCTGTTGGTAGAAGATAGGAGAAATATATAAGAGGTGCAGCTTAGAAGGCAAGGCTGCGAGTCAGCACCACTAACAGGGACTCTAACCAAAATTGACTGGTGTTATATTCTGCACCAGTCATTGCTTACCGATTACGGGAATACTTGTGGCTTGTATCTGCTGTAGCAGGAGACTCGGGGTTTTAGCAGGTATTCCACCAAGCTGCTGTCAACGTTCACTCTTCCAACTTACGCAGAACAACTGGCGGGATTATGGCTCGGGTAGCGAACACAGTCAGCTTCACCAGATATACATGGGGTCCACATGCGTTCGTGCGGCGCTTGCATGACATAGTATATACACCATGGTCATATGTCAAAAAGTACCGATGCCGTCGTCTTTCAGCCTTCAACGAAACCATACAACATGTGCAAGTCAGTTCAGTAGGTTAGGTGTCCTCCATGCGGGATTCGATAACCTGGAATTTTTAACATGATGTATCAACGGCTAACTGGAACGTCGCTGCAGTGGTTGGCACGTTGGAACATTCACCAAGTGAGTTTTTCTGGACAGGCCGTGTGTTGGAATTCACCCGGGCGGCTAAAGATGGTGAATGTGACTCGACGCCACTGAATAAAACGCGTAGACCTTGTTAGTCTTTAGGAATAACCGTCATGACTAAACAACTGAAGTTGCTACTTCTCACCACACTTGCTGTGGTGCACCGTTTCTTCCATTGTGCAACCTATCCACGCCTCAAAGTCATTTACTTTTGGCCTAAATCTGAGTGAATTAAATCTAGCTTGATAGGAAAGTCAAACTTTATGGGACAATGCAATTTATCCTCATATCTAGGCGCTTGGAATATTAACTGCCTTAAAACTAAGCACTGCATTGCTCGACCCAAAATGTTTAATGATCGGCTTTAATGTTTGAAACTTCGTTCAATTAATGTTAACTTTTTTTCACGCCAGAGCAAGAGAAGAATACGTGGTAACAGTCTGGCCAAAGGGTGATCCCGGAGGGTGGAGTCTTTATTGTAAACGTAGTTACCTGACCCAATAAGTGTGTGCAGTTTCTTGCTACGAAACACCGAATGCCACGATCATCGAGGCTGCGATATCATCATATTAGAACTAACGAGGCGCATAGATTCAAGTTAACCACCCTACATTTTCTGCCGTACAATCCCAAGCGTTCTCGAATGGCCAACTCGCGCGCCGGTCAATAAATCGCCCGTATCGGACCAGAACACGTGAAAGTATTGTTGGCGTTACACAGGAGGTTTTGGCTGAACTTCCACCCACCAGTACTGAGACACCAGATCCAAAGTGGAAGGCCACTTCGATCCAACGACCGATCTTCTCGTCCGCGCGTACGAGTAAGGACGAATCAGTTTAAGGCTCCGCCATTATTCGATAGTAGTCCACACAAATCCACAGAATGTCACTTTTCCTGACTAGCATGGTTGCTGAAGAACGGGGTGAATAAGAATGACATACAATTGTCATCTAACATTTCGGAGTCATTTATTGTGTCCACCTTGGTGGCGGACCAGCGTTCTCCTAGAGAAACGTGGTGGCATTTGACCACCTGGCTCAGTGGTGTGTTGGAGCACGCTGGGTCATTCGAGAGGAAGGAGAGATATTCATTGCGTTTTAGACTTTCGATAACGAGCTGATCACAGGAGGTTTTCCTTCCTCCTTCCAGAACACAAAGCGTGCGAGTTTTTATATCTACCGATAACGCACTGTAACAATGTTCGCTGCCTGTCTGGATGACAGTGGGGGCCCATGCACAGTCAAGAAATCCATACTTACACTAACGTCCCGGCTGCCTTACGCACAGACGAAAGTTGACCCATCCGCTGAGTGTGACAAGGCAATCCAGCCCTACTAATACCAACTGGCAGAATGGCTGAACCATCAACAATCAAAAGTTCCCGTAGGTATCAACGTGGTTCATGAGTCAACAGGAGAAAGCGAATGGAAAGTCGCGGCATCAACAGGAGTGCACAAGTCGTTTGAGTCTGTTTACCTCGTGGTAAGCTATGGGTGCAACTGCCCACAGGACACAATGGGGGTGGTCTGCATATTGCTACTGGAAGAACTGTGGCCGTACCACAAGCTATTCTTCCTGAAGCGCAAGCAGCAACGACAAATCCGCAAGCTCACGTCGTTTTCAATGGTAGTAGACGAACTCTTCTGTTAAACCCGCATGGAGGGAAATGCTACCACGGGCTTCTGGACTGGACGAGAACCGCTACAGTGCAGCTAATAGACTCGGGCTAAATAAGCAGCGGACTGACGTCCTTCTTCGGGCAGAAGTTTATTTTTCAGCCCGTAATCTTGCGCACCAGCCATGGGTAAATAAGCTACCTTAACCTTACAAGTATTCCGCGATACATCCGAGTACAATCCGGCAGTAAGCTCGCCTATGACCTCGGCGTATTCATCTGAAACCTTGCACGGACCGTTGACCATGACAAATGAACGTCCCCGAAGAACGCCGCCCGGCGTCAGTATAGTGCACATGGAAGTGGCTTCAGAGGGTATTTGGCGTAGAAGATGGCAGGATACCTGATTAGGTGACAAGAAAAGCGGCGGAATCGCCCACTCGAGACTGAATAAGCTGTCCTTGTTGTTCCCATATGCCGAAGACCTGCGATCCAAAAGACCATAACAGGATATCCTCTCCATGACGAAACGAACCGGGTGGTCTCAGCGATGGCGGCATTCAAGTCACATCCAGTTGTGGAATGTCAACCTGCACTCTGGCTTGCTCGTGGTCTACTGTTCAGGTCGGCGCGCCAATGGGTGGGATATCGAAAAATCTTTAATCCCGCCGCTGCCAACAACCATAGCGCGGATGGTCAGAAGAGCAGCAGAACTTCACACCGATTCAGAAGGGCAAGATTTATAAATTTATGTTTGTGGGCTCACACAGCGTACACTGCACACGTCTGCATCAGAGTTGCAACGCAGACAAGCCTGAAGGAAGGCATCAACAATGGTGTACTGAAACAGAATTAGCAAGCACAAGTCAAGAAGTTACAAAGTTATCTCAAACTCACACAAGAGGTGTATCAGCAGGCTACTGCGTTCCCCCTGGAGCTGGTGGTAATTCATCATGCGTATCAGTGATAAAAAGGCACGTGTGCACTTATTAGCGACGGTGGTGTTGGTCTGATCGGTCGATCTGAGGGGTGTAACCCATGTCTCGTAAACCAAAATGTTTTCGAGGATACCAATTTAAAGTTGAAAATATCAATGCCTAGTGCGTTTTTCAGTAAAACTTTTGGGCGATTTGTTCAAGTGAGCGAATTTTCAAGGTCAACTAATACTTGGAATTGGAAAAAAGTGTTGTAAAGCAATTGAACCTAGACTGCGCTTGCTTACACGTGTTTATCATATGACCTAATACATGTGCATCACTCTTTCTCTTTATTACAGGTACACCCGACCAAACCCATTGACTGTTTCCATACCATGTTGTTTGACTTTGGGACACTTCCGGTTTTGGTTTCGTTTTCAATACACGTGTGTTGTCACGCTCCGGTCTTCTCCCTTGTGTCACCCAACCTCTGCGAATGTGTGCCGTGTGGATTCGATAATACCAATTTCCATACCTACACATTTCAGAACCGACGTGTGCCGTCACTACATTGTCGCGAGCATCGACTACCGCTGACTTCCTGACATCCCACGCTACATGTCTAATAAAACAAGGTAACGTGGATTGCCGGAAAATATTCATCGCTTAAAATGGGAGAAAGCCGCAGGCAGTTCTGTAGCTAAAATAACTTGTGTAACTGGCAAAAACTTACAGCGTACCCTGTGACGCGAAATATGTGGAGCACTACTGTATCCAAAATTCGTCTTGTATCATCCACTTCAGTAGACGTATACCAGATCCTGCTCCTTCGTATCCCGAGAAGAGTTATACTGAGCAATCATCGCGATAGAAGCATTCATTGATTTCTGGTAATTCGTAAGCGTTTTGAAGAGCGTAAGGCTAGCAGATGATGATGACCTATGGATGAACCATATTCGTAGGTCAAGGCTTCTGGTACGCTGCTTCATATCACTCTGAAAGCATTCATGTCTTGTTTACTGGTAACAGAGTTTTTCATAACAAATGGCGAAATAGCGAAAAAAACAAGCCATGGTGGGTTGCTACATAGTTTGGGCTACAGATGTAAACGGTGAGCTGCTAATGACGCCAAACCTGGGGCCACCCTAAATCAAACAGAAGCCCGGAACTCTTAGTTAAAATTGACCAACGAGGCTGTTGCTGCTTGCACAATACATTAGCTGGGTCCAAGCTGGCGCACACGATTAACACACGGCTATTGCTACACGATGAATAATCGACTGGCTAGATATAACCGACGTCGATCAGGGCGGACATTCGAACGAACCTAGCTGACGCGGCTAACACGCGCCCATCCACCCCGACTAAAATCTCATCAACAAAACGAGATGAAAAGTTGAATTTTTGGTTTTTTATGATTGCATATTTCCTGGTCTCCTTGGTGTGCGGTGCTCAGCAAGCCACTGACTTCGTGAAGTGAGGGAGGTATATAATAATAATGTTGATACTCAGCTCATAGGTGGTTCGCCAAGCATGAGCATGATGGCGCAATCAGAATAAAAGTATGGCTGATGGGATTTGTGGGTACTCAGAATTGCGGGGGAACGGGGTAGTCGCGCTAATCAAGGCGTTATCCAATGCGGATGAGGTCTTGCCTGAAATGATACGATCTAGATGCGATAGACATCTAGGGCAGAAAAACACACCTGTTAGGGTTTATCCTATTTTTGGGGATATCCCAAGCTTAATGGACATCAGATCGTTACAATTTGAAGGTGGCGGGCAACACCACGACGTGGAAAGTCAAAACTAAGGCATCCCATTCGACACGAGACAAGGTAACTGTAAATTACGGAATACGAGAAACCACAACAACGGATGTGGTGAGGCAGCAGTGTTACAGTGATCCAGTTGGTCAATTTGAACTAAGACTGAAAACCACTGCTGAGGCTCCGTGGCCTTGGGCAGCTAGTTTTTGATCAGGGTTAAGAAAAGCGTGAGTGGAGATCGTGAAGTTGAGTGATTCATTATAAGGATAAACGATAGCTGAACTTTCGGAATCATGGTGTACAGTGAAACTACAGACTCGCTGGTGTCACCGTTGGAGCGGAGTCGGGCATAAAAGTTCCCCGGGAGATTGAGTTAGTGCCGACGCACAGGAAGGAATGCGAATGGCTAGATATGACCGAAAGCTTCAGCAGATTGGAACGAACTCGTCGTGAAGGCGGCTGGAGTCAGATAATGTTTACTTAATTGCATGTAAAGGGACGAGTGTGCGAGGGGGCCTAGTCAAGTGTAGGGAGGGAATAGTTGCGGGTGTACCATCAGCCTGGGTATGACATTGCCGTGCCAACATTGCACTGACATACTTCGGACGGCCCCTTAGCCGAAGTCATAGTTCAGCTGATAGGACCGGTGACGTACAAATCAGTGGGCAGCTAGATTTTGGGTTGGCGAAGGAGATTCACGCAGGTAGTGCAAAGGCGATGTAGGATCTCAGGTATTTTCGGTTCAGTTGGAGATCCCTTTAAATATAAAGCGCAGATCAGGTGGAGGGGATTACGACCATACAGGGCTTTTGAAGTAGATATCGGCCAAGATTTACGCTTGTGGATAGGAGGGAATGTGATGAAATAAGTAAGGCCTGATGAATTTGAGGGGTTATCAGATGGCGTGGTGTCCATCACTTAGGGTGGTGTTGACAAGTGGCTAAATGAGACGGGATAGCAGGTAGATTTGTGCTTAGTAGCCTAGCTATTGAAGACTGTTTGAGCTTGCCAATATAATGCTACCATAGTACGAGAGACACATAACAAACCAGTATAAGAATGCAGAGAGGTGGTGGGATAAGGGACAGAAAACACACAAGGACTAATTTGAATGAAAGTTCTGAGATGATGGACCAGTTTATCTGGAATTTGCTACGTGAGTTGGACAGCACTATAATTCAGAAGGGAAGTAAATGTAAGAGAAAAGGTCACCAGTCCCCGAAGCACTGCTGTCAGCTTCAATCAACAAGTGGTACATGGCGAAAAAGTTAATAGGCGCTAAACTTGAATGGTAGTAGTGAAGGATTATGAATTTCATTACAGATATTTAATTTGTTTGCTGTATGTGACCACTCCCGGGAACAGTAGAGAGACGTGCGCGTTTGGTCGACGAAGTGGGTTTGGTGTGGTGCAACCCTAACCAAAACGAAGGTGATTACATCCTTGCACGTCGATGTAAGCCAAGGGCGTCGCAGAGTATCTTCAGACCATCCCATGTACTATTGTTAACTTATTTTTACCAGATGAAAAGTCATTTTCCCACCATCTACAGTTTATAACGTTGCCAGGAAAATAAGTCCAACCCAGCAGCTATGAGGCAGGCGGCCGATAAACTGGTAGCAGTAAAAAGCAAGCAGTTCAGCGGTGACAGAATTGTAGAGCCGCGATAACAAAACGTCACTTTCAACGGTTGATTCGTTTTGCGCTATAACTTATAGCTGATGCCTACTGGGTATTAAGCTTCAAGAAATACAAGACTTACATGAAGATCATGACGCCCCAGTAAAGGATGAACAACGTGGATTCGAATCAACTGTGAGGCTAGAATGCGTCGCACGAAGTTTCCACCGTCTCTTTAGTCGAAAAGCGCTCTAAAGCATTGGTGCTAGCATTGCGCTATTGAATTGACTGTCAGTTAGCTCCTCCCCGGAGCCGAAATTGCGGACGCGCAAAGAATCTCGGGTTACAGTGCGCTGGGAATCTGCGCTTCGGTCCAAGTGAACGTCTTAGCATAGCTTTTGCGCACCGTTTGGCAACCAAACATGTACTCTTTCCGGGAAGGGGGGGGCTAGGCTGCAATAGTTGGTAGGTTGTTGCAAAAGTTCACTCAAATTGAGAATCCACGTAACGCATTGAAAAACCTGCTGCAAACAACTAAAGAAACGTCTTGTTTGCGCAAAAACATGAAACGTTCGGCGGAACGTTTGTTCATGGTACAGAATTGTAGCAGGCGAATAGGCAGTTAAAACCGTAGTGACTGGGTTATGATTGTTCTTGATAATCTTTCAGTATTTTTGCACCAGATGTCAGTGAAGGCGCAAAGTATTTTGGGTTTGTCGGGAAGGATGCGGGTAACAAAAGGGTTAACAGCAACTGGATTAGGGTGACCTAGACTACATAACTGCTTACAGACCGTGTATGAAACAGCGGTGATACGCAGTCTTGCTCCTTCCATACTGCAGAAACATACGGCTGCATCTGGATTAGAGAATCCAGTGGAAAAAAAGATTGTTTGAGGGGTTCATTATTGATGCATACGTACGGCAAGTTGCCAAGAATAACGGGCTCCATGATTTGCCTTAAAGTTGACTTTTCGTCGGAGTTTCAGAGTTGATACCTTGTTCCATGCGTTCTTATGATACCTGAAGTATAGGCCATACAACGGGATAGCAGCACATTCAGGTAGCCAAAAAATTTCACCCGGACCGCATGTACTGAATTTCGGTCGACCGGAGTGCGGGAAATCAAAACATGTTCTAACCATGTATATTCGTAATGAACTACGCATAAGGTTGCTGAAAATTCTTCGACAGCCCACGACCGGTTTCGCCCTTCTTGGGGCGAACGAGAGATTCAGCTGGGTTCCAGGTAAGTCCCTCGCAAAAATCGAATTTGTTTGCAAATGAGTGTACTTCGCTAATGTCTTAACCATATTGTGAATGTTTTCGACGGCTTCCTGATACAACAATGACATTGTTAGTTTCCAAGTACTCATTGCGAGTGCATGCACACGCCATCATTTTCCCCCACATATCATGTGATTTTGGACGTATGACGTGCGTTCAAGCGTACAAGCCACCTGTTGTTCAGTGTGAAAGCGAACCTACGGGATATGAAGATAAACCCTCTATTACATATTTGGTAGTGTTTACAGGAGGCCCAAGCAGATTTCTTATTTATACCATTTTTAGTGGTACCAGACAGCTGATCCAACAAAATGTATGTTTTTCTGCGGGAAATTAAGGTGCATCTGACGACGGCGGTAAATGTCGTATGCAATTCACAATGGAATGCCTGTTTTGGCGTGATGCGAACGAGTTAAGTTTACAAGTATAGCTTCGCCAAAGACGCATTATCCTATTCTTTCTGGCCATAATTTCCGAAAGTTTAATTTGCTGACCTGATTCCTTTCGCATTTTCCAGGAACGACTGGTAGTGTCCTTCAAATGAACTCTTCACAGGTTTTATTTTGAATAGTTTGAATAGTTCATGCTCGGTGGCCGTACGAAAACTCCGTATGCACTAGTTAATCAGTCACTTCTGGCCGAGTACTATGTTCAGCTGGATCTTCCTGTAAGCTAGTGAGATTAGCACCTCCGGAAGAGAGATAGTCGTATAGTACATCTCAGCTTTCAGAAGTAGACTGCATTCAGTTACAGGGTTAAATTGCAATAAAAACTGTGCTGTAAGTTGAAGATAACTCATCCTGAACCAATGTTCCGTCCGCTAACTCAACAAGAGAGACACAACACGAAGTCCTAGAGCTTTTGTGTTATATTTGTTGGCCGTAAGTGGTCCTTCGGCTTATCAGCGCACAATGCCTAACAAAGCGATTAGTCTCCCCCTCAAACAATCGCCATTATGTGAATGTTCGATAGCTGGACAGATCTATTGTCTTTTATTCTTGTGGTGGCCGGTGGGTAAGAAAGGTGATCGAATTTCTATTTTTGGGGCACTACTTGGTATACTGTCAACTAAAGAGAGCTGCATAGCTCTAATGTAAGTTTCAACAAGAGCACCCTCACAAGCTTCCCTAGTTAGTGTCAGCAGAATTTTGGAAAGCGTATATGAAGACTGCCATCTGGCCGTTGTTCTGTTCACATAAGCGCGGCGTACACGTCATCACATAAATACTGATATCGGTATGAATACGACCAGTGCGTTGACATGTCCCAACTTGCAAACGTCGTTCGGTCAAGGTTCGTCGACTAGATAGGAAATGTGTAGCTTCTGAGGCGACTGTCTCTTGACAAGAGTAGAAATGCGGTTCCCACAGGGAGCTTCGCATTTTCGGAAAGTGATTGCTGTTAGGCGGAATCCCGCAATGAAACCGCTCGCAGTTAGGTGCTGCTAAGGCCAAGAAGCCTATCCCGCACGCGACTGACGAGAAGATCGGGCTGCTACCTGTCCAGCATCAAGGCGAGTTCTGATTGGCCGGAAGTGTGAACCCAACAGTCAATCACGATCCAGTATCCGTATCCAGGCCTCGGACTTTCCAGAATTCTGTCACCTAATACACCCTACATACGACGCGCTATACATATGTTTCTGACCTGGTTTTGGACGTTTAATACACGTTGTACACCTTTGGTGGTTCTTTTGATGAGAACGCTAGCTTGGAAAGTTTAGACCGAGAACTGAGATGAGGCATTACCGTTAGTACACTTGCCCACGAGATACCTAAGTCATCAAGCACGAAATTCCTTTAAATTATAGTGGCCCGGTTTTAACTTCATACGAAAAATCGAACGGAGTGTTGTACCTTGCTTCTGTTATGACAAAAGGCAGGGGTTTGTATTTGGGGATTAGAGTGCACATTGCTGTGAAGGCCGATTTGTAATTTGGTGTCCTTTATTTACCAGATTTTTGTGTGGCGCTCATGCTGTTAATCCTCTTTCGAATATGGACTCAAAGTTTCAAACAGACCCGAACAATGCACTGAGGCCACCAGGATGCACAAGGGCAGGTGTTGTGTAGAAATGAAATTGCCACCTCTATTTACGGCGTGCGGTACTAACTCATCTGAAATGGAGAAAAAAGTGCTCAGTAATTTATTGATTTTACTTTAGCTTTAAAAACGTCGGTAGAGTAGAGTGTACTACAGACCTGGTGGAATGAATCTCATCTTAATCGTAAGGCCACATCTTTTGTTCTAAAGTTTTCGTACGGGGTGATGACAATACAATTCATGTCTCTTATTGATGCAATCGACAGATTGGATACAACCTAAGCAGAGGCGAAACTCCACAGTTCAATACTCAGTTCATTGCCTTCACTGTTTGTTTATGAACTGGAGACCTCCACTAGTGGTGGGGGCAAACGGCACAAATGATGCGAAGGTCGTTGCGCGCTTCATTTATCCGACTTCTGCCCGTAGATTACAGGCTTGTGTGAAATCAAAACACATAACTCTTCATCAGCCATGTGACTGACCAGGTGAGCATCTCCAACATAAACTGTTTCGAATCCAGTCTTCTGTCGTAAAAATCGTGGCAGAACAACGGAAACCGTATACGCCATAGAATAGAACAATAGTAAGAATGGAGGACTAAGCTCTGGGTAAATTTAGCTAGACTTGCGTCTTATGCGCTCTGTAGGTCAAGTAGGATTACGCAAACTAGTTAGTTAAAAAGAACTGAAAACCAAAGGACCTGAAAGAACATCCTTGTAGAAGTTTGCGGGTGCCATGGACAGCGATGGAATCAAAGCGATTGGCGCGGTAACTTCGACAGGGTATAAAGCGATCAGTGAATGTTTGCTTCAGTCTCAATAGTTCCAATTATAAGCAACCACACTATCTTATTAGCCAAGGAGAAATATACAATCTTGTCTAAATTCTCCCAAAACGTGGACTTTCGCTGCGTGTTGCACACAAGGCGGAGTTATCTTTCAAGGTCTCTTGCACCTGAGCAATGTCAGGTAAGGTATATTATTCATCCGCAAACCGTGCGGAATACGGCCGACAGTTTCTTCTGCAAACTAAGTCGTATCGCATGAGTGCGCTGAGCGTCCACGTATAAAAACGAGCAATTCACTTAATAGGTTTGAGAGAGTGGCGAGTATCTTATGGCACCAGTCGGTTGTGCGTACACACGAGATGACCACCGAGGAAAAATGTTAGCATTTGGATGGGGTAGATTCGACAGCAGAAAGCCTGGCACGTTCTAAGATCATGGTGGACTGCTTATCGACAGTTACATCGATTCATGTACACAACAGTATTTCAACAACTTATGTGCACGTTTTGGCCAATATTGTGGAGCGTACATGCACAATCAATTAACAGCGGACTGACCAGATTGGTAAACCGGATTCTCATCACCTTCACTCATATACAAGAAAAAACTACAATAATCTACCACATAAGTATCGCAGGGCGAGTCTGCTAATTCAAAATGCACAGTGCGCAAATGCCCAACAGGCGCCTGATACCAGAGCGCAATCCACGTCACCAGCTTCCAAACATGTCTATGCACGATCCCGGAATCACAGATTAACACATCTATCACAGGATATACAGTTTTCATCCAATGACACCAATTTTTCTTCTCTTCTGTCGATGTTTATATCAAACCCTTCGATACATTTGCACACTCCAGTGGTACCCCGGTTCCAGCATTAATAAGGGAACACCTCACTTGGATTTTAGTCCGTGCTGTCTTTGCGTCCTAATGGACGCGCACCCAAGGGCAGTAGGTATTCAGAAGCAAGGTTCCTACAAGCAACGATTAAAGACAACAATAAAAAAAGGGTAGTTTCTTGAAAAGTGAAATTCCTAATTACAGTAAGCTTTTATTATAAGGCGAAAGAGTAGCTTCAAGAGGATTACAATCTGGCAACGGTACACTCCTTAATAGGAACCTCTCCTTTTATTTATGAGTTGCTGTGATGCGACATGTTGGTTCTTACGAAAAATAAAAATGCTTACCAAACAATTCGAGTAATCTAAAGTCTTAACGAGACTAAGTGTTTTGCTCCTGAGATCAAACTTACGGAAGAAATTCACCGAGCACGTCGAGAATGCCCAAATGACTCCACATTCGCACTGTGCTCCATAAGAGGTTGTATCCGAAGGTGAGATGCAGCGATAAGCGCTTGCTGCATACAGTCCATTACTGGGTGTGGTCGCTTTAAACATATTAAGTATCCTGATCTCAATAACGAGACAAACCCTTGTTGCTGAAGTCTTACTGGGTCTTTGAGTGAGAGCACGCAGTTATTTCCATAAGGCTCGTTTTGGGCGAGATGGCTCCTTTCTGTAGAGGTGGTGGTTTCTAATTCAGGTGTCCGTTGTTCGGAAGTTATTTATGCCACTACTTCACCTGTTATCCGGTCGATGGTGGTGATGCATGAATGAATCTAACTCCAGGACACTTACACAACTCAGCCGATCTAGTCCGCAGTTAACAGGCTTGAAAACTGTTGAGGTATTTCCCCTCCTGTCACCCACAAACATTTAGCTGTCCGTACAGTATTTTTCACAATTTTTCGCTTGTCCAATGACGTACATTAACAGATTCACGGAATTCCAGGTGTAACCAAGTGCACTGACAAAAGAAACGAGCTCATGGGTTGAATTGGGTGAACTTCACCATGGTGGATTAGGTGGACGTTGAAGTTCTTGATCAAACAGAAGATGCATAAAAGTATAGTTCTGGTTTGTGTGGAACGGGAATGCTGCAGAATACAATTACACTCAACTATTTCTGGGAAAGACTGCCCAGTATTCGCGAAATGCCACACAGAAAAAATAATTATAGTCTATTCTCCTCGAGCTTTGACATTAGCTCTTCTCCGAACTCCTGAAAAAGGCAGAACTACAGCAACATATGTAGTGGACATGTTTTTAAAATCATAGCTGAGTGCGGATGTAGATGTTGTTTGAAAGCCTCTCAGTTTGTTGATGCGCAACCTGCGTCCCACAGGTATGTTTCTTGCCACTTGGGTTATCAGCAATAAACCATGTACTAGCGGTACATTAATTCCAGCTGCTACAGCCTCAGTCACCGGATAACGCAAGTGCATGGGAGACAACCAAATACGGGAGGCGATGGCATGATCACTTAGTTCACATTGTATATTGCTCTGACGGAGCGTGAACCTGGGAAGCGACACATTGAGAGTGATAGCTTTGATGCACGAACATCACACACTGCGAGATTGAGCCATGCTTGTCAACGTCATTAACTATTGATGAGTCCACGTCCAAGGACGCGGCAGTTGTCAACCCGATTAAGTTTACTGGTGAGTGCTTTCATACTTTGTTGGCAAGTCAAATTGCCAACCACTTGGTCGCTTCCAATCAGCACGGGGCTGGGCGAAAAGAGCTCTACGAGCCAGACGGTCCACTGGCATATGAAGTACATGTCCTCACCAGCGTGACCTTTGAAGCGTAACCTTCATCGTGAGAATTCCTCTTCCTCAAAGCCGTCACCTCAGCATCGTTAATTTGATGTTCCTAGCAGACCCGGCCAATGCCTCGGAGACGCCAATGGTCAAACACCAACAAGTTTCGTATATCCTCTGCGCTTAGAGACCAAATTTCTGATCCATTAAGCCGTCATCTTGAGGATGCAAATTACGAGTGAGTGCGCTGAGGTGTACTTGACCGACGATTTTGAAAGAACTCTACGTTTTCTCCCAAATTTCATTGTTCCAGTCAAGAGGTGACTTATTCTGCTCTGCAAAAGTACACCTCGAAAACTGGAGTATACAAGCGATCCGTGGTGGTGAACAAGTCGTATGCGCCAGTGAAAGGCCGCAATCAGGGTTCCACCCATTGCCCCCTGTCGTGGTGCGTGAACGTTGGAAAACACACGGACGTTTACAAGTAGGCATCGATTTTCCGCGCAATGTATGGGTCTACAGGACACGCCAAACCAGTCAGTTCCTTAGGATGGGCAAACCGACAGACTACATATGATTTCTTTTCAGAACGCCTCAAGGCAGAATAGTCAATTTAGCCCTGGAGGATAGATGTCCCAAAGGAGAGGAAAAGTGACTTTCGTATTGAGTCCTTCCACGACCTGGTGCTACCAAGAGAACACTGGTAACTGTGTGCTCCATTTTCCGAAGTGTTGGTTTTCGTTCCATCTACGAGGAGACACCGCGTTCAAGAGAGGTTTGCGGACACAGTTCCCCCTGGATGAAACAATGCCTTGAGAACCAGATATGACAAACCTTTTGGTTCCAAAACAGTGGATTCGCTCACGAACAGAAAACACCACAAACGAAATACTATGTGATGCTGATTTGTCGGTCCACTGCCACGTCAAACGGTCGATTTCACAAGCATTGCTGAAGTACTCCAACTTTTCATAACTGAAGATAACTCGATTTAGCCGGCCAGTTTGTATCAGCCGCCATAGTGCAATTTGAGAGTAATGAGACCGGAGTATAGGACGGAGCGATGCGCGATAAGTCAAAGCTTAGTAAGCCTCTCGACGGTAACTAGGATTCCCATTGAAATATTCGGACATATGATAAACCATATTATTACACAGTCTGAATTTAGGAATAAAAGTTCATTACTCTGGTTGAGTAAGTTCGTGGTATTCTGCTTATCAATCACCCCTTCCTCTGGAAACACCCGCACCAAATAGATATTTTGGTGTCGATTGGGGGTGGTTCACCATGGAACTGAGTAGCAATTCAATGGTGAATCAACATCCTTTACTGGATCAGATAGAGGGATAAAAACCCGTTAAAAGTCCATCGACTGAGTACGGATTTTCTTGCAGGCGATGCCATGAGTGCAAAAAATAACCATTGTAGTTTGCGCTTTAGATATTCTTGGGTAAGAAGCGAAACGCATTATTCCGAAGGTTAAAAGCCGTTGTACTGCCTCCCCTAAGAACGACCGATTTTTACTCGGAATCGAGAGTGAGCAGGGCAAAAATAAACCGCTATTAGATATAACCTTATTTAAGAGATCTAAAACAGGAATGAACACTGAAGATAGAAAAATACGTTGAAAAAGACGCGGGAAAGGAAAGAAGGTCGGGTAAGTGGCACACAGCGTGGATATCGTAGTGTATCTTTTTACAGGCAAGTGCGGCAGGAAACTGTCGAATGATTTTCGAGGCACAAAGGATGATGGCATCCACCGAATTTCTGTGCAAAGCCGACGAGTCCTAAATGAGTAGGTTTGGGTTGAATTTTACGCAAGGCATCTATAAATGCTTTCCATAGCTGTATGTTGGGCCAGCATTCCTTCAATTGGTGATATATTCCACTGACAGATGTAAACAAGCATAATACGAGAGTTCTCGGAAGTGAAATCAACGAACGGAAAGGACTAGGGCGATAAACGAAACAAATCTGTTTGGGGCGTCAATAGGAAGTTGAATGGTTGACTCTTGAAATAAGTGAACAGGCGAGCAAGACAAAAGGGCATCATGTGTTATATGAGAATATAAATAGGTTGTGGCCTATATGGTGTATATACGAATTAGGTATCAATTGTCCAGTTCATTGCTATCGGCGACATCCCGACTGGCTCTGCCGTGTCCATGAGCTCAGCAAGATCCGTAGAGTCCAAGGAGGTGAACAGAGCGTCCGCTAGTTCCACCGGGGGTACACTGACCTGAGAAATGAGCGAGGAGCCGGGAAATACGGACTTATTGGGACGGTGTCCTGATGTGTGCGTGACTGCGGAACACGAAAACGTTGGGGGACCGGGTATTTTCGAGTTGAAAGGAGAAGACCACAGCGTTGAAGCTGGCAACACCACTGCATTGACAGTGCAAACAGTCGGAAGAGTTGATGTCATGACGCTGGAACCTAACGTAGAGAAATCCAACTGCTCCGAGAAACATGTTAATGAGGATGCACCGCTGTGGGGATGATCTTCACAATGCATGATTTGGGACGTTCGTGCATGAGCGGAATTATTAGACGGAGAAGGGCGCGAAGCCTGTGATGAGCAAGAACGGTAAACGTTACGTATGAAGACAGTTTTACTGCGTAGCTATCATAAGTCTAAGTGCATGTAACAAAAAATCTGCGAATATTGCAAGGATTTGATTCTAGGTACTATTCATTTTGCGAGCACGGATTGCGTACTGGTAAGGACGAGGACCAATGATAGGGAACCAGCAGCTGCCCAGCTGATCACCATCCTTTTGCTATTCCAAAGGTTGGTATGCTCTGACCAGTCCTCTATTCTTTCTTGACCGCAAACAACGCCATAACTGATGAACCCGTGTGCGCTTTCATAGTTCGCGCGATTATCTAGCGTTTGCTGATCTACTTTGGAGCCCCAGATAGGGCGCGTTTCAGATCAACTACAGCAGATCCAAAAGATACGACTGTCATTTTCAACACACGCTGCCTGAATGAATACTTAAGCCCGCGGAAACATGGGTGGTTGGATGCGCAGGCTTGGGCTAAATAAATTGGCAAGTCGTAAGGCAATTAAGCACGCATGTTCTTACAATGATGTTGCTATCAAAGAGCATGCAGACGATGATGGATAAATTCGGCCTTGGTTACGAACTTGGTACTTGTTTATCCGTTTAGTGCTGGAAAGTATAATAATTCATAAACCACCTTGTTGAGAGGCAATTTCTGAAAGGCAAAGTTACTTCCACCGACAAAACACATGAAACTAAGTGTGAAAAAACGAGTAGCCTCTATTTTAGTGAAACTAGTAGAGGCGATAGAGCTCAATGCAGGCAAAACTAAATGACCTTGGTCCAAAAATAAGTATAAGGTATAAGGATTTCAACATCCGTTGACCAAAACACATCATTCCTGAGGTAAAAAACACGCGATGGTTGTGATCATAGGAAAAATAAAATTAACATATGATGTCCTGTCAGTGAGTACTCAGAGCGACACAACGAAGACAAAAATTTGCAGACCTGAGGAGCGTTGGTTTTGTGGAAGGCCTCTAAACCCGAAACGTTAGTACTGAGGTGAGAACTTGAGGTTACTCGAAAGTGCAAGAACCATGGTGCCTACAAAATCAAACACAACCGGTAATGAGGTCTAAGCCGGAATTACAATAGCTGCTGCAGAGGGGCGATGCAACTCACTCGGGCAACCACTTACCGGATCTGATCAACAACTGAATTGGAGCAGTTTGAAGTTCGAAATCTAGGGCGACCTAACTTCACTAGGGAATGGAACCATACAAATAAACTCTAAAGCCAAGCATCTATGATAGACAGGAGTGCAGCAAGAAGTGGAAGATGCGGATACCGGAGACAGTGGAGCACACTAGCTGTGGTCAGAAACGTCCTGGTGGATGTGTCTGCGAGTAATGTTGCTTTTCACATGCAAAACGGTGCGCAAGAACGCTGTGGATAAGAACTTACCTAAATCTATTGGGTTTCAAAGACGATGATGACGGTTCACCACAGTAGGCACATGTGCTAAATACTACAGATAAAGATGATTACTGTGTAAATTCGAGACCGTACTACATTGGTACGCTAGGCGGCCATCCACAAAGTACAAAGTCTGAGAGAATAACAGTCGGTATCCTGTTGCTGTAAAAAACGCCGTAGAAAAAAAAGACGAGATACGCCTGAAGGCATAAAAAGACCATGAAAACAGTACTATGGCCGATCAAAGTATGATATCAGTACATACAACAAAAAGCCTAATATGAAGCCAACAGTCCCGAAATTCGCCGTGTTCAGCGTTTCAGGAGACTAACTGCGTTATTTACCCATAAATTAGGAGCAAGGCGCGTGACAAGCACAATGGAAAATAGACCCCAAACTGGACCAGAGTTTCATCACACAAACACTAACCAGTTCTGGAATGCACATGGAAGATTCTACACAGAAGGTGTCCGGTTTATGCGATAGTAACGTCCGAACTTCGGGCAGGGTATTCACTGTAGTCCCTGAAAAAGGATAAAACCGATAGAACATGCAATAGTAACATCTCACAAACTTTATGCTAATTTGCTCGGCAAAGTGAGTGAGCGGATAGTGCTCAAAATAACTGAAAAAACGGGAAGTTTGACTGCGTCGTCATGGAACTGAAGTTCGTGCAAACACAGGACTGCGCTAGAAAGCAAAAAGAAGACTAGGCAGTGGCCATATGCTGGCAATGTAAAGAGTAGTTCGGGTGATTCAACTTGTGTCTGGCTGGAGATACAATACTATTCGGCTCAGACCGATATCAACGTATTAGTACTGTGCGTTTCATCTAACTGATCGTCAAATATATAGGCACCTAACATTGGTGCATCTTTCCCCTCTAGATCGATACTTCCCTTCATGGAAGAGTCCCCTTCGAATACATGGACACGGCGGTAATCCGCGGATGCTGAAAGGCACTGCGTGGCTGTCTAATCATTGTTGGGAAATACCAGTGTAAGGAGGAAAGCCCTTCGCTGCAGAGTTTTTATTAGAAAACGCCAACTAAACGGTTACAGACTATTGGACAGGAAGGTTTAACTCTCATTTGCACGTTGTTTTTAAAAACGGAATATCCATCTTCTTCTCGAACGCGTCTTCTTTAACTCTCCTGGATATTCATTGACTATCGCACAATTGCAAGCAAAAACTGCAAAGTAGTTCCACAAATTCCGTAATAAATCCCACCTTCCATTAGATCAAGACGAAGTTACGAGAACACACATACTACTCGCATGCGTCATCAGTAGTACCCACCGTTACACACCTTCACCCTTTAAAGGTTGCTTGCATGCCACTGATTTCCATTTACCTCCGTTGGGTCGGCTCCGGCAGCTGGTCTGTTCGGCAACTCTTCGGGTGTATCATGCCACTTCCGAAGCTGAGTCCCATTTACTCTTTTCGATCCCCGACCGTCTTGAATTGTATAGACGTTCCCCCGGCGGTCGGTAACGACAAACGGACCTTGCCATCGGCTGCCCAGCTTCCGCGATCCCAGTCCACTCCTTCCAGGATTCTGATGATCCTTCCACTTAACCTTCGCGCCTATGGGGAATGGTCGTGCCTTTCTACTTGCCGTTTTCTGTCTAGTCCTTTCCTGAGCGGCGGACAAGTTTTCTCGAGCTTTCCTCCTTTCCTCTCCTAGCTCCTCTGGAGACAAGTGTGTTGCCGGCCATAACCCAATTTCCTGATCAACTGGAAGGCGCGGATGTCGACCGTACATCAGCATGAACGGGGACTTGCCTGTGGTTGGCTGTATGGAAGCCCGATGAGCGAGCAACACCATCGGCAGGTTCACTTCCCAATCACCTCCTTTGGCCGCTAGCCACTCCTTGATCGTTCGGTTATTGCGTTCTGTAAGACCATTTGTTTGCGGGTGATATGGTGCCGTCCTCAGCCGTCTGATGCCCAGCTTCTGCAAGCAACTCCTAAACTCTTCGCTCTCGAAGCAAGGCCCTTGATCCGTTAGAATCATTTTTGGCACCCCGTGGTTGGCCACGATGTGACGCATTACCACTCCGCTGATTGTCGTCGCCCGTTGGTTTGGCACGGCTGCCGCCTCGACCCACCGCGACAGGTGTTCTGTCATCACCACGATATACTGATTTCCGCTGGTCGTCACCGGAAAGGGGCCCATGACGTCCACAGACCATAACTCGCCGATTTCTGATACAGGAATGGGTTCCATGGGATTGGTTACCCCTGTCGTATCCCCTTTCATCAGTTGGCACCGCTTACAGGACACCACATAATCCATCACCTCACTTCTCATCCCGGGCCAGTAGGCCCTCTGCCGAAGTAAGTCGTATGTCTTGGTGCACCCTGTGTGTGCCATTTCGTGGCATTCGACGATCAGCTTCCTTCTCAAGACGCGAGGTATTACGGGCAGCACAACATCAGAATCAGTGTCGTTCCAAGAAATTATGCCAGCCTCACTCAGACTCAATCTATCAAAGTGACTCTGGAACATTTGCAATTCCTTGTCTCCGTCTCCGTTCTCAATATTCCGTCCATCCAACAAGGAGGCTGCAACCTTCCGTAACACAGGATCCTGCCGTTGGAGTTGCACCAACCTCCCGGGATCCAGTTCGACGACGAGGCTATTGGCACCGATCATGATCCTGGGGGCCTCATCTTCAGCCTCTGGTCTTGACAGCCAATCAGCCAGGTGATTCTCCTTCCCTGGCACGTGCCGGATCGTAAAGTCGTACTCTTGCAACCGGAGTGCCCATCGCGCGAGCTTTCCGCGAGGATCTCTGGTGGTCCTGATCCACTCCAGGGGTTTGTGATCAGTCTCGACATGAAATCTTTGTCCAAGCAGGTATGGCCTCCACTTATCCAGGGCCCAGACGATCGCTAAACATTCTTTCTCAATAGTCGAGTACTTCTGCTCAGCGTTAGTCAGGACGCGACTGGCATATTCGATAACTCCATGCCTCTGCTTCAGGACAGCGCCGATACCGCGGTCGCTAGCGTCCGTTGCAACAGTAAACATCTCTCCGACCCTGGGCAGTTTGAGGGTCAGTTGCTGATCCAGCATGCGCGCTTTGACACGTTCGAAAGCCTCGTGTGCTTCCCTGGTCCATTCGAACTTCCGATTTTGCCCAAGCAAGTCGTACAGTGGAGCAGCAATCGTGTTGAAATCTTGGACAAACCGGCTGTAGTATGCTGCTCGCCCAAGAAACTGCCGTAGGGATCGCTTGGAATTGGGAACAGCACAGTCCTCGATCTTTGCCAGTTTTTCTGGCAGTGGGCTAACCTCTCCGTGACCCACTTTATGCCCCAGCAGTGTCACTGAACTCCGAGCGAGCTGTGTCTTGGCTTCATTTATCCGCAGGCCCGCCTCCCGGATACGCTTCAATACGGCCTTCAAATGAACTGCGTGCTCTGGTTCCGAATTGCTGTACACAACGATATCATCCCCGTACACGGCAACATTCTGTAGACCCTTCGTTAAACGAAGCATCAAGCGCCGGAATGTGAATGGTGCTCCCGACAAACCAAACGGCATCCGTCTAAATTGATATTGGGTGTCCCCAACGGTGAACGCCGTTTTCTCCCGGTCCTCCGCCTTGATAGATAGTTGCCAATATCCGGAACGCAAGTCGAACACCGTGAAATATCGGGAATGCTGGAGGGAATCGAAAATATCCGCCACCGAAGGGACAGCTACAACCCGATTTACGGTCAGTTCGTTCAAACGCCGAAAATCCACGCAGAACCGATACTTTCCATTTGCCTTCTTTACAAGCACAACCGGGGAGTTGTATGCACTGTTGGCCTCCTCAATTATGCCATTTTTCAACATCTCCTGCACTTGCTTATGGACCTCCTCCCGTAGATGGAGCGGCAGCGGACGGGGTCCGTAAGGTCGAAAGCATTCAGACGAGAGCGGAATTTCGTGTTCAATCCACGAGCAGAAGCCAAACGGATCCTCTTCGCCTGTGAACAATTCGGAGTATTCCTCGACCACGGATTGTACTGACGGCATGTTACAGGACGGAAGCTTTCGGACATGCAGCTCGTTCACGGCAGTGCTTGGGTAACCTTCAAGCTTGACTGCGCCATACTTGGTCACCAGTTTTCCCCGCTTGAGATCAACCACGGATTCTGTGCCCCTGAGAAAATCTGCTCCCAAAATTGTCTGCTCAATGTCTGGGCTGATAAGGAACTCGTGCTGCACGGACCTGTCGCCTAGGCGCATTGAGTGCATTGACAATCCGTCAATTTTCAGTTGGTATCCACCCACTGCTCTTACGGCTAGCGCGCACGGTTTGCATACAGCTTCGTTCCCTCTCCGTCTCAGCGATACCCCTGCTCCCGTATCAATCAGACACAGCTCCTTCTTCCCGTCTATCTCGACAACGGCCTGTATAGTAGCCTGTGTGACTGCACTGATCGCAACCCACCCGGGAAAAGAGGAGTAGTCCAAAGTTTTATTATGTACAGGTGGTCGGGTATGAGGGCATTGATTCTTCCAGTGGCCATGCATGCCACACCTGTAGCATCGGCTCATTCGAGCGTGCCTCCGAGATTCCGTCTTGATTGCTGCAAGCTGTCCGGCAAGTTGGTCCACTTTGTTCTTCAGGTCCTCCACTGTTGACTCATCCCTGTTCTCCTGCGACTGCAACGTGGCCAGTGGCGCCTCGGCCAATTCCCGTGCCAGACGCACCAGGTGCTCCACACTCAACTGGCCAGTTGCTCTTGCCAACCGCAACTGGGCACGAAGCGCAGGGTGGACTCCCTCGACGAACTGTTCGGACAGCAACTGCTGGCGCGATACTCCGTCCAGTTCCGGCAAGGCCCGATCCAACAACTGCTGCAGGCTGGCGAAGAACACGGTCGGGTCACATCCAGGTCCCATGCTGGCCGTCTTGAACCGCCTCATAGCCTCCTGGCGGTCGGCCGGCGTGTCGAACTCCGCTGCAAGAGCTTCCTTCGCGGCGGCCCAGTCCATCTTCCGAGGGCCTCTTCTGGCCGCATCCAGGGCCGCCTTCGCCCGGCCTCTGAGGAGGGTCTTCAGTGCCGCCAACTTACCCCTGTCGGTCTCCAGTCCTGCCGCCTCCGCAACATCCTCGAAGTCCTCCAGGAAGGTCCGCACATCCCCATCCTCGAAAGGTTGTGGCCACGGGATCCTCATCCTTATCCTGGTCACGGCACCAAATGTAAGGAGGGAAACCCTTCGCTGCGAAGTTGTTTATTAGAAAACGCCAACTAAACGGTTACAGACTATTGGACAGGAAGGTTAAACTCTCATTTGCATGTTGTTTTTAAAAACGGAATATCCATCTTCTTCTCGAACGCGTCTTCTTTAACTCTCCTGGATATTCATTGACTATCGCACAATTGCAAGCAAAAACTGCAAAGTAGTTCCACAAATTCCGTAATAAATCCCACCCTTCATTAGATCAAGGTGAAGTTACGAGAACACACATACTACTCGCATGCCTCATCAGTAGCACCCACCGTTACACCAGTATTCCAGGTGTGTTGTCAGTGACAACGACTATGGTGGGGAGATTTGAACCCGAATTTTTCTGGTTACTGGCTGAACAGCATAACATTCGGGCACGAGTGGCTGATTAATTATGTAATTAATTTGAGCTTACACAGGATTTAGGCAAGCGTCTCTTAACCACACAATTCACGCCAAGTGAATCGGTGAGAATTGGCTGCAGAAGCCACGAGTTTTCAAATAGAACAAGAACAGGGCTCAATTCAAGCAAATTACGTAGCACAAGAAAGTCGATAGCCTTAAATGTGTCTTGACCGCAGTTACAAATACTGAAGACCATGTGACAACAGGAAGGTCTGTGCACGCGACTGACAAATGGCTTACTGATGACAGCTTTCTCGTTGTCGGAAGATGAAATTAACATGCAAAAAGAGGGTGCTGGAATTCATTAGTGCTCTGGTTCTGGATCCAGATGTCATGAAATGGAGGGTCATCTAGAACTCTTCTCGCAAGGAGAACTGGATTTGAAATTTAAACACAGTGTGCCAAACGAGTGTTTAGTTACAGTGGCGGTATCTGAACAGGGCGAACATAGGTAAACAGCCAGATTATGAATCTAGTCATCGATCTATGAGAAAGTGTCATGAATTACCTAGCCACAGGCTCGATTTTCTTAAAGTAGTCGGATAGCGAAAAACTGAACCACACAGTTAGCGGTTTTGGGCCGCTAATGACCAAAACAACGCATACATACATCAGCCTCAGGGAGTTGGTGACCCGAGTTGAAAAATGTGTTATGTTCCGTTTGGCCATCGCATTGTCTCCGGGTCAACAGGAGACAACTAGGTGATCACTCCTATATACATCCACCTGATGAGTCCCAATATGGAAGGACGTATGTAGCTCCAAGTATACCGGGATATCATAGAAAAGCAACGTAGTAGAGACCACTTTCTGCGATTTCGTGAAACTACTGATGGTAAAATGAGGCATCATGCGGTGGTTCGCAGCTCTTCTAAACAAGTTGATTTGACTTTACACGTTCAAGTTCTGTTTTGGAAACCAACAAATTCGTTCATCCTCCCTATTGTTATCCACGTACCACTGTTTCTCTCCATTTCACTTCATTCCCTGTGAATTCGAACTAAAATGGGCGTCAAAAGTGGTTACCGTCTTCTGACGGCTTTTGCCTTATTAATTCTGATTGACACATTATAACACATCTCCCCTAATATTATGCATACAGTAGGCTATTGACTTTCCTATGGGTCACCATCAAGCAGTTGGACTGTTTCGGCAATAGGAAACTATCAAAAGAATGGACAACCGCGATACTTCTCACCAGTCTGACCTAGAACAAAATGTCAGGGTTTTATCTAGACGGAACACAGTACTCGGATTGTTGTTGAGAATTCTTCGACCACATATCATTGGTTTCACCTTTTCGGGGTTTTATCAGGTGGGTGCAGTCCTCGAGTTTCCATTAACCTTATGTTTTGCTTGAACCCAAATTGTACGCAGTTTGCGAAATGCACTCAGTTGAATACTAAGTTGGTTTTAACTACATACTCAACTGAATCCCAAATAAAAACCCAAACTACGATATCTCAAGTATCTTGGCCAACTGAAACAGGAAACTGAGTTGAAGATCGTCATAAATGAGAGACTCGGCTAGGATAAGGTTCGGTTTCCCGTTAAAATCAAATCAGTTTGTAAATGAGTGTATTTCACGAATGCCATCGTTTTCTTTGAAGACGCTACTCAAGGCCGATTAACCCGTTGGAAATAAGAGAGATAAGTTATTCCAAGGATGAAGGATGTGAGGAATGAATTCAGAGACACAATGGGGTCCTGGACACAACTGGTAGTACTGCACTGGCGACCGGTATTACGCTAGCCAGCATCGCCCACAACTGGGTGATTGGTATCAGCGGATCCTACGTTCGACCTTGTCTGGTTTATCCTACTCCGCGAAAGGAAATTTTGTCATGAATACGGAAGTCCTAAATTCCTAGAGGGAACGAATTGCTGCCCTGTCCGATGATATCTCATAGTATAGGTAGCCACCACTTTGTTAGGTTAGCCTTCGCGGCACGGTTACATCCTAGGAAACGAAGCTCCAGACAGTGGAACTTAGGGGATGTTTGCCTCGTCGAAGATCGACTTATTCAAAATAGCAGCTGCTGCTCGAGGTTTGTGTGAATGCGTATGGTGCCCTAATTTAGACACCGGGAAGCTCCTAAATAAGCTCATCCCGAAAATAATCAGTGAGTTCCGAATAAGTTACAAATCAGCCTCACCGAATACAAAGCATAGGGTTTCACCGCTTGTGATAAAAACCGGCATGAACAAAAAGCACTTTAGACATCTGACAGTGGACCAAAATGTAACAGACTGATATGCCATATTGTCAGGACTAGGGTGGTAAGAAGTTGGCTGGTTAGTAATCCATACACTACGTTTGATAGGAGCAGAAACCGGTGAAAAATAGTGTAAGTCGGGCTATGGTGAATACCGCAAACAAAATTACCACGGGATAGCAAAAGCACTCTCACGAGGGCGAGTCACAGTGCAAATTAGGAGCGGATAAGACTGTAGGGAACAAGTCGTCACTACCAAGATACGCAGTTGGCGCACTAAATAAAAACGCTCTTTTCGAAATAAAAAAGTCCCATGCTTTAAATCAAAGTCAAGATCTACTTCATCGTATGGTTGTGGGACGCACTACACGCTACTACTACCTACTAAGATTGTTTCCAAGAGCTCATAAAAAGAAATGACTTAAGAAAAAATGTCATCACCAATCCCTATTTTTACCGCTGAGTAAGGCTCCCATTTCGTGTCGTGGTAACTAGGTACGAGCAATAATGAATACAGTAGGCCCGACAATCTCGAGATGACAATGAGGATTGTGAGGCATTACACACGGATATCATTAGCAGTCAAGTGCTCGGGATGGTTCACTCAGGTGATATCTCAAAAGGGGGACAAGTATATAGACAAACATCACATTCATGGACTATTCGTGACGCTCAGGTAGTTCATCATGCCCAGTCGTCAGCGATTATACAATTCTTCAGCATATAGCATTCACCTGCGAAATCCGGTCATGCTTCAGAACGTGCGGTCATTGAACGAATATCCCTGGCGATTCATGGGGAAGCATTGTAACTTTTGTGGAAGCTATCACATATGTCAGTTCTCATAGAAATGTCATATGGTTCCACCGCATAAATTACGAGGAGCTGACGCAGCCTCGACATTTCGGTTCAATTTTGAGGTCAAGAAATATATAAATTAGTCCTAAGGGTGGTGTGTACCGGGATACGGAGCGAGCAGTGTTGTGTGGCTTTGGTATATGTCTGCAAGCGGTGGGCCTGAGGTGTCTTCAGGTCTTTGACCGCTGGTGCCTCAGATGGATGACACTAGATGATACCAGTGGATATGTAACAAGGTAACTAAAAAACGGATGTTTGGTTATGCCGCATGTAGTTCAGCTGTGAAAAAAAGCCCGGCACTGTTGACTGCAGTGACTCGTCTGCGGCACGCATGTCGAGTCATCGTCAAACAGGACGAGTGTTCTTCACTTCCCAAACCATGGTTTGGAGATGTGGGTTGGCATGAGGATACGGAGCCGATCACGAAAAATTTGGATGCTGTTTCTTCGCGCGTTCTTCAGCCAGAATTCTATTCCGAAACTAACGCAGCATTGCACAGACGAAAAAGAATCGCTTCAATTCAGTTTACACATAATGAAAAATTGAATGCCATAATCACAGAGAAACGAGTGCCAAGCGCTTCAAGCATCATCGAGTGGTTACTAGCAAGTATCGGTTAGAATGCTGGAACAACCTCACACCTGAACGCATGAACTCACGCACTTGAAGATAAGTTGGTTTCACTATGAAATGGTACCCGAATTACTATAAATCAGTATCGTTTTTGTTAGTTTTTTGGCCTACAAACTGTGCACTGAAGTTAACTAGTTCCAGGTGTTACAGCTTCGTTCACCGAGAATAAGGGGAAGCAGGGAATGAGAGGCACGCGTTGGATGCGATGGCGTACGAAGTACATGGTCCAAACGGCGTAACTTGTGGAGTGCAGCCAGCTGATTCATCGAGGGAGAATGAACTTTCCCGAAAACCATCCGGCGTGCACGCAAAGCATCTATTTTCAAACAGAGTCTGAGGAGGTCTTCCTCACAAAGCAGCCACGTGTCCGACCCATAAAGTAGGACAAACAAGACTGCGGTACTGCACAATTTATCCAAGGCCATTGTCGCGACAGTGGTGTCTTCTGGTACTTGTCTGCTTGAATCGATGAGGCGCGACAGTGCGTCAGTCTGTCCCACGCTGCTGATGGACTGGTACGCAGGACTGGTAGGAGGTCCTCGATTGGACGTTTCAAAATGTGAATTAGTGAAAGCTCACCACTGAGTGCCATGTGCGCGAGGTTACAAATGGAATTAATAGGATGCACAAATAAATTCAGCTTGTCGATGCAATCCAACCCCACGAGCTCGAGCTTGGGGCATGACGTCAGGTAGCGTGTCTTGGGCCGTCGGCAAGCTCAAATCAACTCTGAATGTCGCGTTCACCGAGATAAACCACGGTGGTGGTGAGGTGCCAGCCCCGGCTCCTGAGACTGACACATATCTTTTTTATGGCCTACCTGTTACATTTATGACATTTGTAAAACGAAATGCCACGCTGTGTGGACAGATATTACTCCCCGATTACCCGGATAGAAGGTAGTTTGGTTGCAGTACTTCACCTCGAGCCTTTGACTCGAATGTGTGACTCGCAAAGCAGTAAGAGAAGTGAAGCTTTCGTTCCGAAGCCCTCCCTGTAACTAGGTGCAGGGAAACAAGTATACGGGTAGTCTTGGTCAACCCACTTAGACGTCCAGCGATTGTCCAAACCGAGTGCTCTCGGAAGTAAGGCATAATTGTGTACTCCGAGTGTCAGTGCACACAACAAGGGTTTTTAAACGGCACCGAATATTAGGTTTTCGACCGCCTGACCAATGCACCGCTCGTCGCGGTCACTTATTAAGCCATCGTTAAGCACCGGTTAACCAGTTCAGCTCGAGAACTCTACACCAAAGCGCAGTGGTTCCAGCTGATACAGCTTCGTTCGCGGCGGATAAGGAGAATGGAGGAATTAGAAACAACCATCGGAGGCGATGATACAATCCTTTTTTCTTTGACGCCAAATACATTGCCCTGCCAACTGTGGCAGGATGTGAGAGATACGCATAAAAGGCGATAGGTGTGACGGGAAGCCGTCATTGGATGCGCAACACAGCAAAGGTCAAGTGTCAAGGTCACTAACTATTGGTTTATTTCGTCCCGCGGTCCCTATCTAAGGGGACGGTAAACACAAACGCGACTGAGTTGATCAGTGATTACATTCATGCTTTGTTGCTGAGACATAGACTGACCCCCCTTGGACCATCACCATCCGACGCAAGACCGAGCGAAGTAGGTTCTACGCGGCGAACTGTCTTTTGGCATAAGAAGTACATGCCCTAAACAGCCCACCATATGGAGCATGACCAGCTGATCTATCGAGTAGGAATGAACTATCCCAGGAACCAGCTGGCGTGCTTCAACATTACTGAACTGATGTTCCCATTAGACCAGTGCAACGCTTCGGGGGCACAGATGGCCAAACACAGCGAGTCTTCGAATGTCTTGCACACGCAGCGGCAAGGGCTCTGACACATAAAGACAGATCGTACTGCGGTAATGTACACTCTACGCTTGACAGTCAAGCGTAGAGTCACGTGAGCGTCACAAATGCCGGGGGTTAGCAAACGCTACCCTGGAATCCCCTGTAGCGAAGTGATCCCGTTTTCAGCCAGACCACCAGGACTTATGCAGCTGCCCGGATAGACAAACTTATCTATTATGGCGATCGGTTCACCCGAGAGCGCGAATCGAATCTCGTAGTGGCTTTCACACTTTACAGGTGCGAAGCGTATACCAAACTGTGCAGCAGCATTATTTAGGTCATTTGTAATAGTTTGCATTTCTGAAGTATCCGATCCTAGAAGAGCAATATCGTCGGCATACTCAATGTCCGTGAGCAAACGCGCTGGGAATATTTTGATCCCCGAGGTGTTGGAGCCAGTCAAAGAAGATTCAAGAAGCACAGTGATTACGAAGTTAAACAGAAAGGGAGACAGAGGAAACCCCTGCCTGGCATCACTGGACGTGGTAGACTCAGGAGAGAATTTGCCGTAGGCACATGTCCAATGGAAGGGGCATAAAATACAAGATTTCGCAAGCGTCATCTTTCATCACCAGGGTCAGCTATGGTCTCTGACGATCCACGGAGCCAAAAGCAGATCTGAGATGGAGAAAGGCAGTCGTTGTCGGTCATCCGAAGAAAAGGTACAGCTCCAGTGCTAGTCACAAAGTAAAGATATGATCGATACAACCCCGGCGAAACTCAGCTGGATTCTCGTGAATTCGAATCTACTGATGATGGGCCAACCTGAGTAGGATAATACCAGCGAGAAACTTAGAAGTTATGGCCACCAGACTGATACCCGGATGTTCCTGCACCCTTGTTGAAAGTAGGAATCACCGTCAAGAGGTATGGACTTTCCACTCGGCTTCATTTGGTTTTTCCAGAGGTTGAGTTGGTGGAGGCCATCTGAACTTTACTTCAAATTGTTCAGCCCATAGTTCAAGATAAAGTTTTTGCGAATGAACCGAGGAACCATGCTTTTCGGAGATCGTCTCACTGACACCCATCCTTCTCGGACCGATTGATCCGATCAGCTGAAATAGGATGCGACTGTTCCCCGTTGCAAAAGCTTTTTCCAGTCCCCCGGCCTCTGTAATCCACCAGTGCTCTCTGTCAAACCATGGGCTCTTCATTATTAGCACATGCGCCACCATTGCCGTTTGTTAATCTATTGGTTCCCTGACTTCGGTCAGAGTTACTGATCGTGGGGAGATACAGCGTGCATTCGGGTGTGCAAGTGTCCTCGGGGATATGGCTTCAGAGGTTGTGATCGTTGCCTCTTTCACCTTTCTCCAGCCGTCATCCAAACCACCATCACCAACATTGTGACCGTCGAACTGTGGAAGCATGATAATGCTGAGCTATAGGACACATTCCAGGAGGGTTTTCACCAACTAGCGTGTTCAAAGGGAGAAGCGAATAGATACGCACCCCTTTACAATGCTGTGATCGGGGTCAAGTGGTGTATTCCGAAATTGGCGATAAACCTTGTATCGTAGCTGTCCACCAGCAGGCGATTGTCACATGGTACAACCGGGTCCATAGCTAATTGGTAGTTGGCGGCCCCCAATTCACACGGTGTGAGCGTTTGTGCTGGCTAGGAACAAACGATATTCAACACACGAAATTGATGGAGCTCCATATGGGTGGGCAAAACTGACACACTGGTCCCGCTTTAGAAAGAGTACCCCTCAGAAGGGATCATTAATTGATCCTTGCGGTGATCTCCCTAGAGAAGAAATTGCATAAACTGAAAAAAATTAAAAAGTTTGTCTAACACAACTGTTCGAGTGTCCTCATGCGATTTCATCCGGAAAAGTAACTGAAAAAGAAATACTTCTGCCAAGGGGAAAATTTCGATGATACGAGGTGTTTTCCATTGCGATCCCTCTTTTCAAGGAAACAAAACTTCCAAAACTGAAAAGGAGAGACGCTGCGGTTCCATAAATAGCTGAGTTGCTTCATTTGCATGACAACGAAAATGTCCTATGCTACCGACTCAGGTGCCACTCAATCCGGAGAGCCTACGTGAAAATACTTCTCGCCTCTTCAACATTCTGCACTGTTTCATGACAGTTTGTCGCAGCGGTCTTGAAATTTGTTGAAATTGTTCCCAACACTAGGTGCCTTTTGAACTTCAGGCGAGAGGCGGCTTGGGGACCACCGCTCAAGTCGCATCATGGGAGCGACATATTTGCTCTGTTGTCAGTGATGAAAACTGAATAAATCAAAGTCATCGCCGTCAACGTCCCACATGAAAACGTCAATTCTTATTTGACAGGCAGTAAGACCCACGTCAACATCGGTGTTTCAACCCCGCATTTCAAGCTAGTGGTGTGAACGCAATGCGAGCAAACGTCGTGACCACGAAATGCTGAATGCAACGTTTGGCTCGCCAAGTAAACAGACAAAACGGGGCTAAGAGCGGAGTATTTCCAAGGTCCTTGTTCCCGTGGATTCGCGTAGCCATGCCAAAACATAAGGCTATAAGCGATTCCAAATAAAAAGGTGGGGGAATGTGTTGTTTACTCATGCACCGAAAAGAGCGAACAAGCGAGTCACTATGTGGTAATATACCACAGCTAACCGAGGGTGCATCCATTTGGCAAATAATGCACTTCAGTTACGGCCTGCATTCGTATGGAACGCGCAAGCGCGACCCTTGGTTTACTGGTGTTGTTGTCAGAGCTCGAGAATCAACATGGGTGCCCTTGGAACGCATATCAATTTTGACTACAAGGTGAATCAGGATCACTGAGGACCACATGTAATGATGGTCAAATACATGTTAGCCTGCCCCCCTCGACTTGGCAGCTCGTCGTTTTCACCAGTTATATTTACGTGCAACTTTTCCATCACAATTCACCTGGTTTCCTACACATTCTTACGGACACGCACCTCAAAAGTGCCACCTCTGCAGGAACAGACGAAGCAGTGAAACCAAGCGGTCATCCAACTTCTTTAAAAATCCGCGGCGAACCGACTGTTGCATCACCCCATGATTTGTACAAAACATAAAAAACAAAATACAGCCCTATCTAAATACACTCATTTGCAAACAAATTTGGTTTTGCGAGAGACTCACCTGGAACCCAGCTGAATCTCTCGTTTGTGATGTTTCCAGGTAACTGAATGTGCTGCACCAGGCCGCCTCATGTTTCAGTTGCTACGGCCTTATTGCTTCCTACCGCATTCCGGAACTTATTGACAAAAGTGAACAGATAGTAGACTTCAAACGAAATTAACAAGCACCGTTTACTCACCTGTAGAACTCCTTGGACCAGTTGTCTGCACATCCATAGATTCAGTGTCCGAAGGTAGGTCGTGTGGAAGTGCACTGTCAAGTATTGGCTCTGAAGACGCATCTTTGTTGGTTTTATTTGTATCCTTCAAGACGCTATCCCATAGTTCGAATAAAGCATCCGTGGTTAGAGGTGAAGGTGGTGGTTCCATTGGTTCTTTGCTGGTAACCACAGGTATAAAAGTGGGAAAATTGAGTAAGAAGTGATCCATTATGGCGGGTAAATTAAAACAAATTAGCAAGAGTATGCTGAAATTTCACATCTTACCAGATATGAAAAAAATTCCCAGTAAGATAGGCAAAAAATGTTGACAACGACTACTTCCCCGAAACTCTTGTACTTATTTCGCTTCTTCACACTCTAGATTCCTTTTTGGGACGAAGGGTGTGAAAAAAGCTGGCATATTGAGTGCGGTACAAAGCTTGAACACGGACTCATAGGAGAAATGACCCGCCAAGCTAAGACATTAGCCAGTGAAAATTGCAATTGTATGCTTAGGTCCCACAAGAACCTCAATCGCTTATGATATGTGTTGCCTTCTGCCACTCTGCAGAAATTTATGCCTTTGGACACTGCATTTTGTGGAACCCGAGGATAAGGCACCTATTCAGTTGCTAAACGCTAGGTCTTCGTATGCATTTCTCGGTCGACGAAACCGTCGATAGTTACAAACACGCGTTTTCAAACCATTCAAAAGAACAGGAACAGACCTAATCATCATCGCGGACAGCATAACATCAGTGTTCAACACTGATGCTTCGCTGTAGTACAGGAATAGGCCTGGACCTAAGTAAACATCAACTCGATGGACATACTGTACAGAAAGGTAACTACCTGCGCTTGGAAAGAAGTGATCAGACGGGCTAACCGACAATCTTTGGAAATCAATTTTCACCTACATTGTGATGTGACTACTGGCGTGTAGGTGGTACTCTCCTTCGAGGAGTGCTCTCTTTGTGAATCAAAGTGCGGATTTCTAAAGACAAATTCAATTGCATCCAAACTCTCCACACAAGGCTCACCATACGATGAACACCTGAGTTGCTTTTTATTCCCGTAGCTGTTAAAAGAGCTGTTGGTGCGTGTACTGATTGTTTGCTTGACTGGGATGTGAAACTTGGTACAAGCTAACGGACGCAGCATGTGTACTCACGCCAAATCCAAATGACGTATGGCTGAAGCCATACAAGTCGTGTTACTTAAAGTCGGTGACAGTTGGATTTGTCAGGCAAGTGGGGCTTTTCGGTCCATTCACATTTTCGGGTTTGTGGAACAACGTCGCTGCTGCCGGATCGTATCGACAGTCAGCATATGATGCATACGATGTTTAGTTTAGACGTAGAAATATATAGTCATTAACCCTTACCTATGGTTAGACTGAGCGTGTGAAAATGCTACCACATTAATATACCAAAGAGTGACACGTAAGATTGTTCAAGTACACGATGCAGCATCCGGTGTAGACCTCTAGTCGGATATTTGTGAGGTTGTTTTCTATCCGATCAAGTGTTCAGCAATAATATCGAAAATTTTAAAGAGCTATGCGATTCGTGTCCTCATCTGATCTAATAAATATGTGCTTTCATGTTTAGTTTGCATAAGCTAGCCGCATTATAAAGTTTCTGCTTCACGATTTACCGCATTGGGGTAACAGATTTTGACGACTGCGAGTGTACAGCCATGCCTTGTTTTTTTATCCTACTGGCTTTACCAGTCTTGTACGAATGCAGTATCAGAGAAGAAATCTATGAAATTTATTCCGTGTTTTGTTTTTCTTGATGATACTCAACCAACGGACAGTGCAGAAAAGCAGCGCGATTGGCTGTCGTGCTCTCGAAGTTATCATTCTTAAAGTTGAACCTGAAATAGTGTGCAGACAGGTGAGGCTTTTAAGGAAATCGACTTATAGTGTTGACTGACAACCCTTTACGTTCTGCACTGCGTACTCCCGTAAAGTGATCCTTCGGTCCTCTACGTGGTCTGATCCTATAGACAGGTCACCAGAAACTTTATGAATCAACAGATGAACCATCCGGTTTGTATAATTATACCATGTATAGAGGATTTTTTATTATAATCCACAGCGAAAATATTCCGAGCACCCCTAAAGGTTCGGAAATAGGAAAATAAGATATTCACTGCACCCGTACGGGACCCGGAAAACCAAATGTATACAGGGATAAGGAGAAATGAAATGAGGACGCTGGCAAAATAGTGACCCAATCTTGCGCCTGGTCTACTCACGTGATATGATCTACCTCTTCTCTTGTTGCTCCACCATCTGTATATGCGGCAGGACGATTATACAAAATCTGTAGTCCATCGGACCAACTGGAAGCCGTATGTATCCTGCTCAAAGAAACGCCTGGTAGTTCAGCGTTTGGATCAAAACTAATATGGCGAAGGCGTGGAGTGGAGGCGACACAAGGAACGCTAGTGAGACCGATCTCGGAAGAGTGGGACCTGTCAACCGCAGAGGCAGAAACCTGGTTAGGTGTGGTTTCCAGTGTCGGCTTAACATGCAGCAAAGGAGAACTGGAACGACGAGATCGGACGGTAGGAGAGGAGACACAATTGACCAAAGCACTGCCACCTAGCTTGCGCAGGTACGAGTACATTAAATTACGCTCCACTTGAAGTCCAGAGGTAGAGTTGCTGGAGGAAGACAGCAATCCGGAGTTCAGAAAACGACCCGAAGACAGACTGTAGCAAAGGATCGAAGATATTGGTTGGCAAGTAAAGAAGGCAAATAAGTAGGGTCATTCGAATACCAATTCGAATGCTCCTAAACATGCTTAGTTAATCTGTTAGTTGATTGGCTGCCACCTTAGACATCTACAAGATGGTTACGTTTGTCTAATAGATTTTTTTTCATTCAGGAACAATAAAACGCTGTGAAACAACGTGAAATACACGTGACACGTAATTGGGTGGAAATTTTCGCATCCGAAATCTGTTGGAATAGTTCCTATGAAGGGATGTTAAATAATGTTATCTAATAAGGCGAGTGGCAACTGTTTTTCGATGATGGTTCAATCGATGTTTGGATTTCTTTTGAGCATGAACCAGGATGCGGGAGAGAGCGCCCAAACAAAAAATCTAAAAGTCAAGATTGGCCGAAATTTAACCATGCAAAACGAACTCACGGATCTATAAAGTTGAAACTGATCTGAGACGGGAATATTCAGCTATATATATGAATGTTCACCACATCCCGTCTCACTACGGATACTTATGACAAAATGAAAGTTGGATACAGTGGCTCACTTCATCTCAAAGAATCAGAGATTCTAACCGTATTTTTTACTATTTACGCCATAAAGGGCAACGGGGGGACAAACAGAAACAATGTTAACCTCAGAAAAGTTTGGCAAACAATCGATGGACTTATTGTTTAATTTTGTCTCATCTTGTGCTTTGCCATTATCTTCCCCATGTTTTGTTGTCAGCTTAATGTCACCTTTTGACGTCGGATCACTCGAAAACTATTGGTTAACCAAACGCGAAACCAGAAACCAAGACAGCGTTACTGTTTCTTAGATGCCTTGACAACCAGTCTGTTTAGAGTGCGGTTGGTGGTGATGGGGGCGGGGAGAATGTGCATGCACCACCATCATTATTATTGTTGAGTAGTATCACCAGCAAAATGATAATGATGATAAACATCCCCAAGAAAACCAGCTGGTATAACGACCACCGTGCTGAACACGTTTCTCGGGGAAAAGTTTGACACCAGAAGTTTCAACTTGCCATAAGGTCAATAGATAAGGGCAAGGCACACCGAGCGTGGCGGAGACAGAAATTCCCGGAACATCGTGTTGAGCCCTTTGAGGAAAACAGATAACGAAATCAACCTGCGACATATCTCTACTCATATACATTAAAATTTCCGTGTTTTGCAGCCTGTGTTCGTATCAAAACGGATCGGAAACGAATGCGGGACGCAGTAAAACGAATACCGTTCAAATGACGTAGTGTCAAGCTGCTACGTATACACAAACCACTTTTCAAAGGTGAGCAGGAAATCCGTATGTTTACCAAGGCCATGTATCGATTGCCTCAGAAAGTGCAGATGATCGATTACCTCTGTTGAACAGGTGACTAATCGTTGGCACAGTGCAAGTGGCAAAGCTGCCCGTGGTATTGTTTCGCAAAAGGTGAGATAGTTCATCTTAAGTCACATGATGACAAGCAGGCGGCAATTTTGTGTACATAAAAGAAGTCAGGATGAAAAATGTCGTGCACAGTAAACACGTATGCGTTTAGTATACAGAGGTTGACGGTTGAAAAACTAGTACAATCAATAGTATATGCGCACTCTAACCCGTTACAAAGATGGTATGAGTAGCTTCCTTGGGTCGCACCGTTGTTCACAAGCAGTGCATCGAATCATGACATAACTTTGGCCAATCATGAACGCTTATGTACTCATGTTCGCGATTAAGGTACAGTTGTTCTAGTGGGCAGGCTTATCGACAGCCCACTGATGGGATTGTCTGAGCGCTGCACGTCAGAACAGGTATGACGCAGAAGAGGTTGGTGGCTCAGGTAGTGTGGTTGATGGTTGACTTGTTCGCTGGACATGGCTAGTTTGTTGCAAATTGTAGAGTAGCTGGATACTGCAGCCGCAGTGCCGGTGACACTAAGAGACCTGTGCATATGGGCGAATAGCAAGCAACTGCCACTGGCGTTGAAGACACACTACAAGAACCCACAGGAGTTGCTTGTGTGAATCTGAAGTGTCTGTTACCGCTAACGGGCGTTATGTGAAACAAAGCAGTCCCTGATGAGAATATTGTGCTGTTGTGGATATACGATGGCGACAAACAATATAAAGCTGCATTCCAAGAATAAAACAGTTAACTTATTAAAGTGTGGCTCTAGCAGCCGAAGATCCACCTGCCAATGAACACTGTGGCGCAACACCAATCAATATAGGTCATGTGCAATAACGGAAAGCTCTGTGCCTTTTGTGTTCGAACCTTAAACTGAACGGAGTGATCAGAAGGATAGAAGCTAAAACAATACACTTAGGGAACAGTGTTCAGTCATCATCATCATCAATCATCATCAAAGACAGCAACATCAGTGTTGACACTGGTGCTTCACTGCCGTGAACAGTGCTCAAGCTACAGACGAGCCAAATAGCAGGTCTTGGTTGCGAAATATCAGAAAGTGGGATTCACAAATATGTCGAAATCAGAATAACAGCAAACAGGAGCCAGTCAACACATGACCACGAGATGTGGATTCCTTGACCGGAAGGTGAGTGGAAAATTCACGATATGGAAACGAACTATGAAGCCACTAACCAGTAAACTCCGTCGGGTAGACAAATGCTGCCTCTCTGTATGGGGGCCCTGGCAAGCAGCTGTTCAATAGTTAATCGCCCTAACAGAAGTGGCTTAGTCACAGTCAGTGGTGTTCGTGCATCAGAGCTATCACCTTCAATGCATACCTGCCAAGTTTCCCGTTTCTTCTGACAACTAGAATGATTTAACATCAACCAAGTGTTTATGCCACTACCTCGAACGCCTGACTATCTCCTTTGCTCTCCCATTTTTGGTGACCATGACTGCTGCAGCTTGAATCAAAATATCCTTGGTACATAATTTATAGATAATGAACTAATGGAGAAGCAGCAACAAACATGCAATTTCATCTGGTAAGTTTAATTAATCCCACCGCCAAACAGAATCGCTGATCACATTACGAGGACACACGCTATGTTGAGTGGGGATGGAGGAATGACCACAGACTATCATGCAGCTCAACCGGTTGTTTGCGTAAAAGTTATGGAAAAAATAAGAATCAGCGAAAAGTAGGAGCGATTAAAATGTGTCTGTCAAGGGTCGAGGAAACTGAGAAAGTAACTAAGAAGCATAAGTTTTGGGCTCAACACCACCGGGAAATTCTTAAATGAGGGCTCAATGAACACGCTTCCTCGAAATTATCTGGAACCAGAAGTAACTTGTACATTTTCTCTACTTGGAACACATGAAACAGATGAAAACAGAAACTGTTTCTTCAATTCAAGTGAAGTGGAGAAACGCGGAGAATAAAGCCCAAGAAGCAGTCAAATGACTTTACAGGGAAACCAAACAAAGGAAAGTTAGCACGTTGAAGACTTCCAATATGATGAAAATCTACTACGTATGAGTCATCTAGTGATTTTTGGCAGTGAATAAGGCAATGACGATGCATTCATTAAAACACACTCGGGTGAATTCATCGCCTGCGTAAATCAGTCACCAGCCGGGAGGACTTCACACAACACTGTTGTTCGGTATAAAATACGCTTACCCAAGGTCTGCAGAGCCATCCTGAAAGCCGGAATCGATCATTTCGTCTAGTGCATCGATTCGTTCGATAACCAGCAACCGACAAAGGACGGCAAGTTGTTCGTGTTCTTGCATGAGAGCTTGTAGTCGTCCGGACCGTTCCTCGGTTTCTTCTTGTTTCACGTCCGACTGGATGTCCAGGGCTTGCTCCTACAGAGAAAGATCAGCACGAAAACTTGCATATTTTTTGACTCAAGATGAACCACGGGGTAAAAAGACATGACACAAGGGATTGCCACGGTATTCGCTGGACGACGATCGTATGAGTGACTGAACTAGTGTTATCGTGTCCTCCAGAGGCAAGTTTGTGTCCGCTTAACCTGGCTTACTTGTTTGTCTCACTTAGGGTTTGTCAAAATCCTTGCATAGGATTTTGTAGATGAAGTTCGTCTTTCAAAAGGATCAACTGTCACTCATCCCTATAAAGGACCAGAAAGGACAGGAATTTGACTGGAAAGGTGTCATCATACCAATAACACGGTGAAGCAACAGAAAGGCACATGGAGAACTACCTAACGCACGAACCACCGGAGACATCAAACTCTGATCCGTAGGGTGAATCAAAGAAGTAACCCACAAATCTTAAAAAATATAAGGACTGACTAATTGGACTGGAAGGTACAATTCCCAGCAACAAGGATAACAAAAATCAGCAAGCCAAGGAACCCAAAAGGCCAAAGAACAGGACCTGATAAGAGAGAAGTTTTGAAAGCCAAAGAATCAAGCGCACGATAATAGACGGCATCAGAATAAAGGACATAAAATAATAAAAATAAAAAGTGTGCAAGTGTTCACCCAAAAAGACGAAAACAGACGACAAAACAACATGAATCAAAACAAGGATAAACAAAAATGACGGCATCCAGCTGACCCATCAAACGCGAGAGACACCAATCAGGACACAACACAGGTCGCGAACGAACTGCCAAGACCATGAGTATGATGACTTAAAGAGCTAGTCACGTTAGAAGCCTATGATTCTCTTTAAAATTCATATAAACGCAAGCGAGGAGAAATTATCACATCAGCGGTACACTGACAAAATCTTTCCGAATGCCGACGAAATGTTTGCAAGCTAACCGCCAAACACGGTGAACAGATCAACCGCCACGCGATCAACAGTCAAGTATCTTGATGTACCTGGATATCTGTTCATTAGTATGCTCTTAATGTCCTCATACATGAAAGCTCACATTATTTGTCAAAAATGTGGGGATTGGAAATGATGTGTATTTGTGCAGTTCTAATGAAGGCATGTCATGACCTAACGTCCAAGAACAACAGGTTCATCCCCGGGCTGATAGAGCCTCCGTCTCACTGTTGATTGTTAGAAGCGGCTTTAACCAGGCACTTATATGTTGTGAATGTGGCCAAAATAGGGAGTATATTCATTAGCTTCCATGAAAGAACAAACTTAGGTGCGTTACTTTTATGACGGCAAATAGTGTTGAAATAAAAACGTCCGGAAATCTCACTTAGTGAGCAGAGAACACTGGGACCGTTTGAAGACAGCTTCACGGTAAGCTCACCCAATTGATTTTGACGACCGTTAGACAGTATGTGGAACAAACAGATATGGGGTAATCACCACATTCACAAACTATGCATATGTGGGTGATCAACTGTAGAATTTATAGCCAGCGAAATGAGCCACAACATTAAACATAAAATATTTGCAGAATAGAACGCTGGAAACCGAGTGGTCCAACGAGAACAGTCGGAAAAGTTACCTTGGCAATTCTTCGGCGCAATTGTCGCACACGAAGCCAAATGTGTTCAATCTGAACGAGTGTGGGGGGTTCACTCTTATGAGCTGAGTGTTTTAGATCCAGAGGACAATCGGAACGAACGTAGCTATTAACCGGAGCATACGGCTCAACCATAGTGGTCATAAGGAATTGTTGTGATTCAGCTGCGGATCCTCGAACAACCTTTGAACTCCGGCAAGATTGATCGGAAGAAGATACAGGTGACTGAAAGCAAAATCCCGCGGACCCATTGAAATCATTCTGAGTCGAGTACGCAGTTTGGGACTGAATGGTTTGAGAGATACTGATTGCACCGGGTGCTGAGGAGAGATTTGACGGACTGGAAGCATGACAAACCGAGGATTCCGCACGGGGTTTGGACAGAGGAACAAATGACATTTGTTGATTAATAGATATTGGGATAGAGGGAAGAGTAGTGAACGGTGCGTTAGCTGCCACCTGGACCAGGATTAGCGAAGTAGAGGCAATCGAAGACAGCTGGACAGAAGTAGCTGGAAAAAGTTCACGGGAAGAAAACGACAAGGATTAAGTACAATCTCTTCGGTAGGGAAACAATGAACGAAGAAACATAACGAACCAATTCCTTCAAAAACAATCGTCCCCCATCTAAGTGAGGATAGGAAAAGCAAAGGCGAGATTATTCTGATCGTATCACTATCAATTCGGTGAGCTCTTGCATACGGAATGCGTAGGGTGGAAAATAAGGAAACGATAGCTGTTTCACATTGGACTTCCGCACGAAGATTCTTTACATTGAGGAAATTGAATGGGTTATGAAAGAAACAACAAATTCTGAGGCGATTTGCGTTAAAAATGATCTAGTTCTGGAGGATGAATAAATAATCACGGTGCACTGCTGTACTGAGAACAGTGTAGCGTGAAACTGTAAGCTGAAGGAATTTATGGAATAAAATGGTATTTAATGAGAATAGTACAAACTAGTGGGTTCTGACACGCGTGTGGCAGGTTAGCTGATACAAAGCGATGTGCAAAACAAGTCACGCTCGACAAAACAGGAAAACGAAATCTCAAACAGACAGTCAAATACCATGTACTTGACTGAATGTGATTTCGTATTTTTTCCGCTTTGCCTTTTGGGTTAGCCATAAATATCATGATCACAAGCCCGTGAAAACGTGCCATTAGTTTTAATTCTCAGCCACATCATTCAGTGTCAGCGACGACCAGGGTCTACCGGGACCCCACGAACCGACAGAAGCCAACTAGCGATCCGAGTCACATTTGACTTACTTCATTACCAGAGTCATCTACTCTGCATGCGCAACATGGCAGACGCGTGCGTAAAACGTGCCCACCTCGTCGCAACCGATGAAGCGAAATCATTTTTTTCAAACAGAGTTGCCTGAGCCCAACATTCCATGACCAACCACGTGGGTGATAGTTGAGCTTCAATGTTGTCGGGGCCAGTACAAACGCCCAAACATGTAGGAGGCTTACGCAGTGCACCACTAAGACCTACTATTATTGGTAGCCGGTTGCTCTCCCGTTTGTACTGCTATTCCAGATTTACTTCGTAACCATTGAATTGTATCGTTTTGCATTACTTTGAATTCAAATTTGTTTTACTGCTTAATGTTTTTCATGTAATTATGCTAATGACCCGCCATAAAGCCTCCGGGCGTTAAGCCTATAGTTGGGCTAGAATTGACTCCGACCATCGTTGCATAGATCAAACTGAGTAATGAGTAACACTAGCCAGCCATGTGTGCTTTAGGTGCCTACTATGAGCAGTGTGAATAACTCGGCCGTACACTGTGGCTCTAAACTTGATGTGACCAGATGACATGTTTGGAACTATCCCCCTCATGTTTGCACTCCGGTCTTGATTTCTCGGGTTTACACCGAGCACATGGTGTTTGGCTAGTTATACAGGCGGCCCAAGGCAAACCGCATGCGGCATCACCTAATATGCGCGGGGTCTAACGGTGCAGTCCGATTTGACAGCCAAACCAGGGAACAAATGTCAGTTCATAATGGTCAACGGCCCATTTGTTCTTGCCACCGGATGCGCAGTACTTCACAAGCACTGCTTTTTAGTGGATGGAATTTGCGTGAAGGGACCAGGTGTCGCATATGTAAAAGAGTGCAACACGTGCGGCGATGCTCTCGTTAAGATGCCGCGTCACTGCTATCGTTGTTGCCCCGGCTTTTACATTATGTTGTGATTTCTCATCTACGCCTTACGGGTAAAAGAAGCTGTCGACTAGTTTTAACCCTTACCCATCCAAGATAAAGTAAGCACACGTTTCTGTCAATAGTAAAGTACAAATATCGAACTTTCCGGGAACAAAGCACATAATTAACAGGCCTTCGGGTGTCTACCTGTCAGTCGAATTTCTTCAACTGATGACATGTGGAGTCATACATATTGCCTTGCTTGGGCGTCTGGTAGTTTTAACCACTAGTTGGACTTTAACGCATGTAGGATGCCAAGATGTCATTTACTCACAAATGAATAAACATCATTAGTACGCGATTTAAGCCACAGTTAAAAGACCTATTGTAGTAGGGCACCTGAAGCGTTTACATACGGAGAGGCGCTTTATTACAGCAGCAAAGCCTGCAGTTTGTACAAGGGAACCATCCAGACCTGAAGTGATAACTTGTGTGGATTACGGCAACGAAATGTCCGGTAATCAGATGGTGAAAGAATGCCCATTATTTATACAGTGGAACTCTTAACGAGCGGCGCAACAAGAACGTGCAGTGGTAAGTTGCAAGCCCAACGGCACTACTCCATAACGCTCCGTGAACCTTTCTCCGCAGATATTACGTCATGTATGAAGTGGTGATAAAGAGCCACAGACAGACCATTTCAAAAGCCTACAATGAACAATGATCCCGATAAGTGCAAACCATGAAGTCAGAAACGAGGTCCACACAACCTGTAGTTGGTCCGTAGGTTTGGGTTTATTGGTTTGCAGTAGCATATAAATAGTTGCAAGGTCGACCATAATACAGGGAAATTGGGGCGGGTGAATTCCAAGTGAGACTGCACGGTCCCCCAAAGAAAATGAATCAACTCGTAGTCCCCGCTGGAATGACTGACAGGTGTACATGTCGCTGCAGTTACAGTCAACATACACTCAACGGGGACTTATCATCAGTTTGATGGAGTAGGACGACGAGGTGTCTTCAGTACAGTAATCCAGAAGTTTGCGTTGCCCTATTGCAAGAAAACGGTCACACTACAGGACAATACAACAGATGAGAAAAATTACAACAAACAAATACTCTCTGTATCTGGCAATCACATAGTATGCCAATCACAAGTGTGCCAAATATTCCTCCACAGCAGGAGTTTCGGTTCAGAACACCTCATCAGCCATGGACCAGGTACCCGGGGTACCTAGATTCCAGTTGCGGCAGTTGTCATCATCGGAACACGGGAGAGCGGAGGAGGCAATAAGGCTTTAGATACAGTTGCATATTCTGGAAGTTTGATGTTGAATCATTCTAGTTGTCTGAAGCAACTGGAGACGGGGCAACTACGCATTGAGAGCGATAACTTTGATGCACGAGCACAACTGATTGTGTGATTAAGCCATTTCTGCCGGTGCCATTGACTATTGATCAGTTGTGTGTCGTAGTCCGCATTAAGAGACGCGGCAGTTGTCGATTCGACTGGTTAGTGCTTCCATACTTCGTTGCCATGTCATAGACTGTCCACATATCGGTTGCTTCTATTCAGCATGGGGCTTGACAAAATGAGCTCTGTGAGGCAGGCGGTCTTCTGGCACGCCAAGTACATGTCACACCGCCGTAATCTATGGGGTGCGAGTGGCGGACATATCACTAGAGGGATTATGTCAGGAAGGTCAGATTCCCAAAAATAATCCCAGAATGCCCGAAACCTACTGAGACCATCAAACTGCACCAAAATCTTAATAAGGAAGCCTGCAAGCCAGGTCAGTCGATCAATCAATCAAGTGAGCAACAGTCTGGATCAATGAAAAGTGCCATTCAAAACAGCACGAGGCCGCTTGCAACTGCTGCACTCGCTTGTTAGCAACAAAGCTGTTGTGTTCTTGTTGGAGAGTCTTCTTCTGACACCGAGGCTCTGAAACTGGAGACAGCAGTTAGATATAACAGTTTATATTCCCCAACAACGATCAACAGTCCCAATTGACCACGCCATGGCTTCGAAGACACCGATGGTCAAACACCCAGTTTCATAACCTTTCTCACGTCCCTGATCCATAAAGATGTATGGATCGCACCGTCACAAACTATATTTCGCCCTTGACAGACAAAGTGACGTCATGCCGGTGTTATAGATGTCGACGGTTAGCAACAGCTTCCTTGACCGTCACAATCGAGGGGTGATTTTGCATCCAGCCAGTCCACAGGCAAACGAATTTATTTACCACATCGATTGCATGGTCTGCAACCATGATGTTTGGGGTTACAACCACTCAATCTTGTAGCAGCGCTCTGAAAATTGCAGGTGTGAAACACAGCACAATGTGTATTCAATGTCAGTGGGTGAATTGTCCTGCAGCATCACAATTCAGAGTTAAGCAGAACAGTTGCGGACAGAAAGTCAATAAAAGAGTTGAAAAGGAACTGGACGTGGTGAACTCGGAAGACAGATTGCAGTACACACTGAAGACATTGGTTAAACACAAACGATGGACGCTGTTCGACGTGTTTTCATCCTATTTTTAGAAAAAAACAATACATATGGAGACAAAATGTTGGTCCAGACGTTGTCAACAGGTTTGACTTGATCGTTCAATTATCGCAATCAAAATTGATGTAAAACGCAGGAAGCGATAACCTTGAAGTGGGATTTGCCGTTGGGCAAAGAGCTTTTAGTAGATTTATTGAAGGCTTTTACTGTGGTTTTGCTTGGCTGTTATTAGAGGTCTTCTTCACCAAAACCGCCTAGTATCACCAGCAAGACCTTCAGATCCCTAACGCAAGCACCTACAGGGAGGGGGTGTATCTGGAATTGAAGTGCGAGTAACGTGTGGGAATGGAAACCCAGAGTATCCGAAGCTGCAGAAAATGCGAATCATTGAGACATGAAGAACAGAGGATGCAGCCAGTGAAGATCTATCCAAGGCTATTCAAATTGACAAAAGGTAGCTTGCATACCACAACGACCTTGGACCACCGATGTACAGCGGTCACATACAATTAACAGGAAAAAAAAACAATGGATTCAGAGCAAGGTTATGACTTGTTCCTGTCAGACTCGTGTTTGGTATCGACTCTCTTTTCAAGCAAGAAACTGATCAAAACGCAGTTATAATGAGGGGAGGTGATCACCAACGGATATTGATGTTGTCAGAACTACTTGAAATTGCAATGCGTACACCTCATAATATTGGGAAGCTACATACATTGTGTGAAGTTCCTATCGACCAGCTTCCATACACCTCTTCCTGTTGGTGAACCGCACAAACCTATTTAAGATCCTTTCTCATGACAAGACACCGAACTGGTATCGAGGTAGAAATTTAGCCTCTGTACCGTCACTGAATGTTTTCTTGAGATAGCATTACCTATATCGTAAAGCAGAGATTAGGCTGAGCCTTCCGTTAACACCAACATCACTTGTAATTGAGCATTTCGTTGTTCGACGATATTTAAGTGCCATCCAAGTATGATACGATAGCTAAAAACCGTATTTAATCAATGAACTCTGAATAGTACAAGTAAACAATTACCAATTCAGGTGCGGCCCTTCCCAGGTTCTCAGCTCTCCAACTTCTTTCTGCTGTCTAGTTCCTTGAAATTCGCGTTCCTAAGGGCTTACTGAACATCTTGATTTCATCAAATTTACGGAGATTTCGTGCGATTTTTCGCAGAACAACAGCCTGCCAAACGATGTTCAAAGTATGAGAAAACAACCAGACGATGAGAACTTTGTCGGCAGGGTTTTCGAAAATCGCAATCTACTGTCGAGCGCGCCAAATCCCACAAACAGAAGAGACGTCCTGGTTGCGAAGTAGTGGATTTATTTCCCCAAAGAAACCATGATGGAAGCGTCCCATTCCATTGAAATGAGTTTACTAGTCAACAGCCACATTGCGTGGTTGATGTTATGAACAACACAAAACACCATCCTACTAAATCCACGGATTGTTATTACCTTGGCCTGTAATTCCAGGGTAAGTTGGTATGTGATACTCGGAAAACGGATTGGGGTCAGGGAGTTGAATCATACGACGAATATGGTTTCCTGACAGCGCACAACCGCAGTTTATCTCGTAGTTCGAATTGGGATTTCTGAATTTTCCGGGAAGGAATTGCTATGTTGCATTGTAATTCCATAGAATAACGTATGTTGTCTGGCATGCTGAATAAATTTTGCCTTGAAAGTGCAGTGAAGCGAAATTGGAGACTAATCCACCCACATATAATTCAGAGCATTTATAGAGCTTTTCGCATCATCATGAACATTCTGGCGTGACCTTGCGAAAAATTCCGTGGTAACCCTATGAATAGAGTTGCAATAGTATTCCTTTATCGCTATAAAGGGCTGGCCTCGAGCTACCGTGCTTTCCAGTCTACCTTAGTGGGCGGAACAGGAACCTAAGGACCGACATGGGGGTTCCAATAATGTTCGCAAGACAACATGGAGCACATGATACGCAAGCTTTAGTAGTTGCCCAGGACCGTAATTTGGAAGTAAACGAACGTTGCATTCCGGATATCACCTAGAACTAAAATGAAACGTATAAATAATCAACATGTGCGAACATGGTTTTGGCACTTTATGTGCGCACTTCCTAAGTAGATAGCACATGACACAGCTTTAAGAATGAAAGAATCAGGTTCTTTTCTTTGTCGAACATGGAGCCTATAAATTTAATTCTTTGTGTGATCGGTAAGCGTGTGGTTGTGGATCAACATACTGCAAGCCTGGCTTATTGTTCATGGATTTTGGAAATAGAAACCACTGAGTTTTTCACTTTCCCGAAGCAGACAATACATATTCATGCAGTCTAACTAAGGCTTCAACAAAAAGACTGCTTCCACTGGTTCACAGTGACAGTGTTCAGCTGCTACCTGTTCATGTGCTACGGAAGCACATTCAAAGTGACGAGTACAACAGCGGATTTGTGCTGAATCCAGAAACACTGAGAACTGGAATTCATTGGTGCCAAACATCAAACAAATACTGTACGCACTTTCCAAAACAGCAGTATTACCTGCTTGTTGCGGATAGGTGATGTCTACCATGTGCGGAGCAGAGCTCGAGTGACGGAGAGGAAGTCCAACATTGAGAACTTCACCAGTAGCCGAAGCTGAGGTGGATATAGAAGGGTCGACTGACTGACTCGGAGCACTTTGCTGTGGGGTAGGGCTCGGGGAACAAAAGACAAAACTGTTTTGCACAGGGATGAACGGAGATGAAGTGGCAGGACCACTATCGGTGGAAGTAAAGGGTGGCATGTACTGACCAGCATCCGTTGTGGACATTCGCCAAATCGGAGCTGTCATAGTCAGTGGCTTTCGTTGGAGCAGAGGAAACTGGTGTGCTGTTGGGGGTTGTAGTTGTAGTACAGAAGACTGGGGGTCGACAGGGATGAAATTTGAATACTTGATTGGCTTTAAATCTTTGTTCAGAAAGTAGCTGGCCAATATTTGGTCACGGTAGGGTTCCAGTTGGCGAATCAAGGTGGACTTGGAACCCGAAGCAGTTAGCTTGCGTTCACGGCATTCGGATCGCAACTGCAACACATTCAGTTGCTCCAACGTGTGCGCTTGGCCTAGTTCTGACGCCAAATTGATGAACTGGCTCCCTGCAGGAGACAGGGTTGTCGGGCTTTGAACATTTGTGTCTGGGGTGATAACATTTTGAACGCAGCCGGAATGTGTGTTCTCGGTTGCTGATACGGCACCAAGAGACATAGGAGAATTCAAAGGTGATACAGTAATTACTGGAGGTGACTGGGATGAAGAAGATATGTCCCCAAAACCTCCAGCGTTCGGTACTACGGGAGAACTAGACTGGTTGACTGACGGTGCATGTCGCAGGGCAGCACGTTGGCTCAACTCCTGTTCCACTAGTCGGTGAACCCTAGCCGTGTCCTGTAGTCGCAACATTTCAACTTGTTGTGCTTCACGAGCTTTTTGCTTTTGTTGGAATGACGTGGAAGTCACAAGGTTGGGCGAGAGAGACTGTGCAGATTTGGGACAATAGTTGTGAAACACAAGAGAACCCAATTTGTAAACTACCGTCTCATCTTTGATCGAGCGACTCGTGGACGAAGGGCCCACAGAGGAACGGCTTGTGAATTTGTTGCGCGACGGTCCCGTTGACTTTGAACTGTGAGCTGGAGGTGCTGGCTTGATGCAAAGTAAGGGCGGTGGGGCGGGAATTGCGACTGTGTCCGCGCTCACACTTTCGCCGCTGCTGACACTCTGAACACGAGGATATGGGATTGATCCACATCGGATGAGCGAATCAACACCTGGATCAACCTGTATGGCAAAGAACGGAAGACACCTGATTAATGATAGTTCGAGAATCAAACAGATATTGATATGCATCTCTTACGAGATAATGAATAAGTTACTGGGATGAAAGCCTTCAGAAATGTCCAGGAGGGAAGGTTTGAGTATTAAGCAGTATCAGCCTCATCAGCAACACACGCCTTAAAACTGAGCCCGCTTGATAACCCACTCACTTAGCTTGATGAAGTTCAGTATCAAAAGAGAAAAGCTGTCCGGCGAAAAAATCTACCGATTACTTGCCAAAATCTTTTAAAGAGATGTCAGCTATTCATAATTAGCAACAAGTCAGTCACTAAAATTACAGATCGTGAACTATACCTATGGAAAAGTTTAAAACGCCATAACCTCAAATTTTGCAAATTCCCACTGTGTTTTGGCATTGCAACGGGAAAGCGGTGTATCAGACCGTGTTCGGTCGTGGCTAAACAGTTACATTACAGCGCTCCCCCGAAAAGCGCTCTCTTTCTCGGGAAGTGACAAGACCGCGCTCTCCGAAAGTGCCAAGATCGCATTCATTTTGGAAACCCTCAAGTATGCAATGTACACGCTTTGAGCCGTGCTTTTGCAGCTTTTTTTTGCGTACTATCACAATAGACACTAGTTAATGGGAAGCAAAATGTATCATGGAACTGTTCTACTAAGTTAGCGGCAAAAACTGCATGTTACCATGCGGATAACGGATAACCAAAAAAAAATGCAACCTTGAGTAAATAAGGCGATGCTAGCATACGTCCATTATTGAGGAATCAGAAAACACACAAATGAAATTCATCACCATCATCATCGACAGCATGACATCAGTGTTCAACACGGATGCTTCGCTGTCGTACTACCATGAAAGCCTTATTGTGAAGAAAAAAATAGAGGTGGACGGGGAAGCGACTTAGTGCTAGCTTACTACAATCATTCCGAGGTGCCTACACCTTCAGACACTCATTCAGGTAATCTCATTATCGCTATCATCATAATCAGCTGCAAGAACTGCGTACTTGTCGTAAAGTGGTTGTACCCACCAAAGTTTCGATCACCGATGATTTAGGGAGGTTGGCTAGGTAGCTGCGCATTGGAGGAGGGAGCGGATAAATTGGTGCATAAATACATGAATGTTAAGTAGAGGGGGGTTGGGAAGGGAGATATGCATTGAAGGTAACAGTTTGGATGCAAAAGCGCCATTCAGGACGCGACTAGGTCATGCCTGACAATGTCCATGACAATTGATGTGGTCCGTCTTGGGGTCCCCATTCAGAAAGACGGCATTGACCGGCGCAGCTGACAACACGAACGTTATTAACATCGATTAGTAGCCATACCGTGCAGCGTCTACAACCACGCGCACTGAGGATCACGCGGTCCCCATCCTGAAAGGCGAGTAGCACCGACAGCATCCAAACGTTTCGTAATACTCTTCATACCCCTCTGCCAGGTCAAGGGTCGACCACCTCCCTGCTTCCGCCACTCCGAATTGGGCACGGAAAACAGCACTCTCTTCGGCAAATCATGTTCCGGCATACGCAATACATGTCCCAACCAACGCAGCTTCTGGTGCTGGACACATTCTCCAATGGAAGTACCCGTTGCACAACCGAAAACTTGCTTTCTAATTGCCTCGTTGCGGATTTGCTGACACCAATCCACATGAATTATGGTTCTGTGACAACGATTGTCGAACACCTGAAGACGTCTCAGTTCCGCTGCTCGAACAAGCCAAGTCTCACAGCCATACAACAAAACAGCCCGCACTGTAGCTTGATACACACGTCCCTTGAGATTCAGGGATACACCACTTTGACGCCATAGGTATCTCAAATTAGCAAACGCGACCCGGGCCTTGCAGATTCGTGCGTTGACCTCATCTATCACACTACAGTCAGAACTAATACAACTTCCAAGATACGTAAAATGCTCCACAACTTCCAGTGCCTCCCCCTGGATTGTGAGAGGCGTGCTCAGTGACTGCATGTCTACGAGCATGATCTTGCACTTTGTGGGTGCAAAGTGCATACCAAAGGACGGGATGACTTTGGTGAGTTCATCCAAAAACACCTGCACCTTCTCCTCCTCTTCGAAGATGAGAACGATGTCGTCTGCATATTCCAGATCGACAAGGTTTTCGTCACAGGCTATTTGAACACCTGGGTTTTGGAGATCTTCCAGCATTCCTCTCGTGATTTCATCGATCAAGAAATTAAATAGGAATCGAGAGAAGGGGCATCCCTGACGGATGCCGTTAGGTTTTGTGTACAGAAGCTTTTGCAGACCTCGCCGTATACTCTCACACGTCCGGAAGTCTGGAAATACAAAGAACGTATTATGTTCACAAGCTTCTGGGGCATTCCTTAAAGGGCCAATGTGTTAATGGGAGCACACCGATCAACCGAGTCGAATGCGCCTTGGAAATCCAGGAATACTAGAATTGTGGGTCGTTTGTACGTATGGCGACCAACCTGCGCAAAACAACGCAAGAGCGCTTAGTATGCACAGGAGTCCCAAAGCTTCACTTCCATTAACTGGGTAATTGCTGTCAACAATAAACGGATTATGGAGGTCTTGGTCGTAACGAATGTATGACGTTGATGAAGTCACTGACGTCCAGACCAACGGTCTCTGAATGGATACCCATCAGTGCTGCCGCAGCTGAGCAAAGAAAGCCTGAGTTTTCAGTATGGACGGCGTTTGCAAAAAAGAGTTTTAAAATTAAATGATCACATTGCTCTTCTTGGAGGCACGCCTTCTTGACCAGTCTATCTTTCGTGACGCAAATAAATTTAGGATTGAGTCACTTCGCGCTCCTGTTGGACGAAAACTCATCGCATTAAATCTCCCTTGTGGGGGTAGCTCAGTAATTTAAAAAAATCTACACAGATGGTATTTAAGTCCGTAAAATACTCGTTCAACAGTACCACTCAATCGCTTAGGAACCTCATTGTTAGAACGTAGAGTGTACTCACAGAATTTGAGGATTGAAGCTATTATTATATCTCATTTATAGATCCGACTACTGTTCACTCGGTTCATTCAGTCGAACATCTGCCGGTAAGATGAATGATGAACAACCGGATAACATTCGGTCCTGATAAGGTTCGGTCGATGCCAACTTAGGCGATGCGTATCTCACCGACACGTCCAGTTGATCATGAAGAACTGTTGTTTGTTATAATACCCGAGAGACCTTGAGGCCTACTGAAATGTGCAGGTATTCAACCCAGAATGACTGTGTTCAATGGCAATATCTGGTAGTCGAGTCGTTGCAACAAAATTGCTGAACAAACAATTTGACCACCAACTGAACAACCCGAGGCACTAGCATTGCCCTCTACATCAGTAGCGACGTCTTCAAAAGGGTTAGGCTAAACAGACTACATCTGGGTAAAATCATCAGAGAGAGATAGTTGTGCGCAGGGGAGGCAACTATCTAGCGCCATCACAGCGACAACTGAAGGTCATTCGATATCGGACTCATAATATCTCGTTTATTGTTCCGCAAGCAGGAAAAATGCATTACACAACCTGTTTTTCAAGAGTGTACTTATGTGCTCCAATAAATAAATAGGAGGTTGGGAAGAAAGGCATCACGGAGCAAGCTGCCAGTTGAAGTACACAACATAGATAGGTAATGTAGCCCAAAACCGTCTAGGAAGGCTCAGCACCACAAATTCCAGCTTTCTGTTATGGCGGTGGATTATTTCAATCGAACAAAGAAAGGGTATTCTAGCGATGGCCGACACGAGCCCCGCTGAAGAAATTAGAAAGGGTAGAAGTATGGACCTAATAGTAAGCTGAGACAGTGGCTAGAAACACATGATAGCAGGTCAGTTGTGTTTAAATACTAAGTCTCTATCGTATCTCAAGGATTCCAGCACCTGATTGACCGGCATTAATGGAAACAAATATGTATATGAACCAATTTACGCAAATGAGATCTGTGTGTGTCAGTACATTGTGAGGGTGACCATGTGAATATAAGAAACAGAAGCTGAGCAGGCCAACGCACACATCTAGGGAACATCATAGCGATGCAAGCCACATGACAAAAGGTTAAAAACAAGAGCATGGCTTGATGTGTGCCTCCAAACCCGTGGTGGAGTAAATTTATGATCCAATACAGTACAGCAACTAATCTATAGCTAGTGGCTCAGTAGACAAAAGGATTCTGAATGAATAAATTTCAAACCTCATTTTCAAAACCGCGTAGACAGTAATGAATCGAATAAACCAACTTAAACCTGCAACTAAACATCTGAATTGCTTTAACTAGTTCAAACCAATATTGGAGCAAGAAAGAGAGGAATCAATGTGCTCGAAACAGTACACCAAACCTTGCTTATAAGAAAATCCATTGGATATGGTGTTCCACCAATCCCCCAATCTGATTGATAAAAAAGTGCGGCGAATGATGTAGAGCATTAGATTCGCTGTTATGTGCTAGCAGTGACCATATTGGTTTCAATAAAAAGCAAGCTGATTTTCCGTAAAATCGAAGTGTACTAGTTCCCGAATTCTAATGGGAAACATCTCGGCAGACCACCTCGTATACTACTAGCTGCTACTTGAGTAACTTCTCCGAGAAGCTGGGGGATAATGTGAAGGCATAATTCCGGGATATGGCCATCCCTTAGTATGGCACGGAGTCTCTTCCTGAAGATACCTTACCCCAGAAAAAAGCGGCTTTTGTTACTCGGATGGATTTCTCAACATTTTCTCATAGCTCACGAGGTGGTAGGATAACTGATATGTCTTGTGTCTTTCACGCATATTCGCCCGTCGAATGCCACAGTATACGGCCACTTTCACTAGCACTGTCAGTATATCTACTTGCACTTGATGGTGCGTGGCACCACTTGTTGAAATATATCACTAGGCTACAACAACAAAACAGGATGAAATAATTCAGGATAACTGGCAACTTATCAGGTTGGTAGTGTGAGATCTGGTAACTTCCAAAGGAAATTCCGCCCTGAAACTGAAGCCACATCAAGCGGCCACGCATTGACTGGCTCTTCGAATGACGACTTTTCAAAAGGAAGTTTCACTCATTTTGTGAACATGTTCTTCCTCTGAGCTACTTATGGACTGATGGTGGTGACAGTTGGTAATTTTCAAATGAGATTTTGTCCTGTAAGTGATGCCAATCTATGCTGGGAAGCCGAGAAGCACCGTACAGCTGTTTCACCGCAGAGCACTGGGAAATTTAGAGGCGTATTCATCAACTCGGTGAAACCGCATCAGCTTGACACTGCTACCAATCTAGAAACCCTCTGTCGTGAACTAAAAGGCTACCACAAAAGTTCCGTCGAGCACCAGGGGAGAAACATACCAAAATGGCCAGGCATCGACACATCAGAACCGATGACCAGGCCCACCTAATCGCGCACTGATGTAGATTCGAACGGTGACAAAACGTTTGCAACCCAATTGCCAATGTTCAGTGAGCTGAAAACATACCCATAAAATTATGTGGAATGAGTTCCAGTGGTGTAGTTAAGTAACATTTATTAGAGATTTGTAATACCTTCTTTCGTAACCGCTCGTGTCAAGCCTTATCAGCTGTACCACCTTTTCGGTACCTAACTGCCATGCAACCCGAGGGCTGGGATACTGTCAGATTGCCCAAGCCTAGACGGGGGAAGTCAACATACAGAGGTCGGGTTCGAACCACGGTCAGTTAATTCGCGCTCTAACCACTAAGCCATCTCGTCTTATCTTGACTGGTGATTCTGGTGATTCACTCCACTGAAAGGGCCGACCAAAACCAGTTATTCGACCTATAAATAAAGGGGATAACGACTTCTTAAAACCACGCGACATGGGAACAATAAAGTATATTAAAATCAGGCCACTGGTTTATCCGGTCCGAAAACCGATGGATGTCTACTATACTAATGAAATAGGCAACGTGGAAGATTGAAGGTGTACTGCCCGTACTCATTATCGGAAAAAGCATTCAAGCTTTTGATTATAGAATACAAAACGGTCTACCATTATTCACTTGCGTTGTGGAAGTTGTGTGGAAGTGAACTGAGGCGAAAACCGGATTCTTTAGAAAACGGTTTGCGACCAAGGAGACGAGGTAAGGCAACAAATGAACAGCAGTCAATCAAACGTCACACTTTCAAACGCAAATAGCGCACGTCGGTTGTGTAGTGAACCTGAGCGTTACTTCTTAAAAGGACATTGAAAAGACCAACGAAAGTCGCGCCTTCCTGTAGGGAATTATGTCTAAGAAGATATTAATAAGTCTGAAACGAATAAATTTAGTGATATTGACTCCACCGCCTACCTCTGCTACCCCGACCTTTATCAACGTCGATTTAGTTGTTTCAAAGGAAAGTAACTGGATCAAACCAATCGATTTTGAACATTTCCACAAGGAACGGCGTTAACAGCTGAAGCTATGTAGTCGGTTCACTTCTACTTTACTGTTGCTTTCTCCACTTTCAAAATCTTCACATTCAAACTGGGCTGAAAGTTTCTGTACGAACGCACAGTGCACGACCCGCAACTGACAGCAAAACGCAACCTTTCAGCTGCTGATAGCCACCTAGTCAATCAATCAATCAATCAATTTATCAGCTATAAACCGTGTACCATAGGCACACTGGTTCCAGCTGCTACAGTTTCTATCACCGGAAAACGGGTATGTGGAACGTACAACCAGCTTTGGAGGTGAAGGCATGTTTAGTTTGTTCGGAGATTGGGTAGCTACGCATTGAAGGCGATAGCTTTGATGCATGAGCGCCACTGACTGCGCGATTGGGCCATTTCTGCCAATGTCATTAACCACTGGTGATTTGAGTCCCGGGGTCCCCATCCAGGGAGGCGGCAATTGCCCACCCGACTAAGTTTACTTGTTAGTGTTTTCGTAGTTCGTTGCCAGGTCATACACTGTCCACCTCTCGGTCGCTTCCACTCGGCACAGGGCTGGGCGAAGAGAGCTCTGCGAGGCAGCCGGTCTTCTGGCATGCGGAGTACATGTCCTAACCAGCGTAACCTATGAAGCGTGAGTAATTCATCTATCGCGGGAGGGTTCCTTCTTCCTAAAACCATCTGGCGTACCTCAGCATTGCCACCTAGTGCTAGCTACTCGGACAATTCGGCCTGTATGGGTGAGCAGAAATCGCCAAAACGGAACAAGTTTGACATTGAAGGTGTTCACCTGGTCATCCGATTAATGTGAAATTAAAGTCATTATGGTGCTGTCGGCTCTTCTATGAAACAGAGGTGTTATCAGCGGGCGTAACGAAGTTCTGTAAACCGGTATAGACGTCCTTTTCATCAAGTGCTCATTGTCGAGTGAAACCCATCGCAGACTCTGGATTTCTCGTGGTGCAGAACAATATGGCTGTTATAGTCTACCTGTTCGGAATCGGTCTTTTTTAGACAATTTAACAGCCAAAGGCGGCTACATTAAGCACTATGTACTGAGGCTGAGCATTCACTCTACATGAGATTCAGTGGCAACTCACCCAACGGAGCACCAAACCGTGGTATTTCTTCGATTGGTGACGAAATATGTGCAAGCTAATTGCCAAGCTCGTTGGACAGATCAAAGGTCACCCGATCAGCAACCAAAAATGAGACTAAGGGAAACCAATTTACAGTGTAGAGATTCCATTCTAGACTCTCCCTAGGGAGAAACCATTGCACAACTGGTGGAGGGATTGAAATTAACATAAACCTGTTCCATCCCAAATGAACGCAACAAGTAACAATCATTTGCCAAATTAACCCCTGTTATTTCAGATTGGATTATAAGATGTGCTTGATTCCGTCTCGACGGATGCTGTTTGTTTTAAGTTTGTTATAAAGTTTGTTTTACCCAAGCCACCAATTCGCAGAGCAAACGGCTGACGATGTACCGGTGCTCTCTCTGCCATCGGCAAACTAGGAGAAACCTTGCACATCAGAAGCAAAATGCACATTTTTGGAGGTTCTATAAAAGTGCATTCAAAGTTGGCGCGACAGCCTTTACATACTCCAATAATAAGGCGTCCAAATAACCAAAGTGAATACGACAACGAAAACTCTAGGTTCATGTCGAAGCAAGAATACATGATGGAAAGACGCGCCCAGTACATATTGAACGGCTCGACAAAGTCGGTCATTAACCCACCTGAAGCACGCCCTTTTCGACCAATTCCAAAGTCCCAGGCCTGGCTGTTAGCTTCGAATTTAACGCTGTTTTCAGTTGATACTTTTCAAGATTATGGCATTGTTCTAGTATATAAGGTGAGGTGCCTGGTTTGTCGTCTGTATGAAGCAAAGGAGAGGGAATTCATGGCTGAAGTTAATTCCAGCAAAACAAACAAACCTCTAATAATCCGACGGTTAATTAACTGTTGTCTGTCCGGTCTCTTCTCAATTTTGTGTTTCAGGAGGTCACTCGTCTAAAAGATTAAGAACGAGTGTCAGTTGTGAGGAAAGAAAATCTAGTTAGTTGGCTGAGCTAAACTATGAAAGACGGTAACTGACCTTGGCTCGCTGCAACTGACGAACTTTGTCTGGATGTGATATAGATGCTGGAAAAGTATGAAGTCGGTGGAGGGAAGTAGGAAATGATGTACTTACGACTAAGCAGGATGCCTTGATTGACTAATTCCTTGATTGAACGTCTACATCGCAGGCCTTTTTCGAGCGCTGAAAAATTTGTGTTCCCAATTAGTTACCCCAATGCAATCCGCTTACCTTCCTTATTTTGCAGCTTGTTTTGTTGCAAAGAGGTAACTTCTGTGGATGCCCGTGGACTTCCGGACTTCCGGAAACCAGATTCTGCGCACATTGCTACATAAAGGATGATTAAGCAGGGTATGGTGAACGAGGCCATAGACGGAAATTAAAAGTGAAAAGCAAGACCCAAGCAATAAATTGTCGCGTAGCAGGCAACATATCCCATATAATTTACCTTCAACGTGTCCCGAGTTAGAAAAATTCAGGATAAACAATTGTACTGGAGCATCGTGTCAAGAGAAAACCAGAGCCAATGAACAAAATCCGAGTCACTGATCTGGCGATGAACTGAAATCGGAGTAAAAATATCGCAAAGTGAGTTGCGACAACATACGAAAAAGTGTGGCATGAATTCCTCCACTTATAGGTAAGAATTGTCTAGCTGCAGTACCCCTTCAGTGTACAGGTGCAGCGAAACACTATGGCTGCGATTTTGGCTAGGAAGGAGCAATCGAAAGGCCAGGGCCGAAACCAAACAACAGACTTTACAGTCAGTAGCTTTGCAGTTTAACTGCTGAGCTGCCTTGAGCTCAAACAGGGCAGAACTTCTGCCTGGTAAATTCCCCATGGAACGGTTCCACCAATCGACACTAGATACTTAACTCTTGCCCTTCACGTTACTTAACAGCTTGCATGCAGCAACGACCATACCGCCTCTACATACGGAAATTGACGGACGAGGGGTCGAGAAAATCGACGAATCAATGACGACACTCTGCATGAAGGCAGTTTTTGGTGAATAGGATATAGCTCCTCCAGTAAGTTTGAGCCACTGGGCTATCTCGAGCTCGGCGGATAAGATAGGTCATACGTGTTTATAATCCAAAAATCGTGATGAAATTGCTATTCCTCTTTGATCCAAACGCGCATGTATTAGCTTAAGCCCCAGCTGTGTTACAGATCGAGCATGGTGCACCATGGGTGTAAGGGGAACAACAGATCAAGAATTTCTACGACGTTACTCACAAGAAATCTTCAGAGTAACCATCCACAACTCCAACCTTCAAAACAACTGTGCTCCAGGAAGTTGGGCGTTTTGCAACAAACTAATAACCTGGTGAAGATTGTGGAACCCCTGCAAGGAAGCCCGCAGGGGCCCTAATCATCACTCCTCCGTTCATATTTGAGCATCAGTCGATGCGACAGCCTCAGACACCTCGAAATCAATCCTCAAGCCCCGGCGTCCGGCTTACCTGGTAGCCTTTACTGCTTACGCCCATGGAGACAGTGGACCTGATGCCATCAAGGACGCTTATAACGCTCCAAATGACCTGTTGCGGTGGGCTAAAAGCTCATATATCGTGGCTTCCGGGGGTTTGAAGGCGGGCAGGTTTAGCGCAGCTGAGACCCAATTGGGTGGTCGAGTTGGATCGGACTACATGATTATAGACAACGGATAACGACTATTTCCGCTTTGTGCTGATCGCCGAATGCTTTTACGCAGCAGTAACTTCCGGAGTAACCGAAGCCATCTGCTTACATTGTATGTTCCAACATGCCAGCCACAGATCCAAACTGACCGCATTATCATCAGTAATGATTGCGTGCAGTGATAACTAGCCGTCACTACTTTTGGAAAACTTGTGGATGGTGATAATACAATCGTCCAGAGAAGCTTCTCACATTGCTTTTCGGGGTCGCCAGGCGGCAGACAACTCAGTTAAAAACTAAGAGGATAGAAAAACCCGAAGTCACTCGAGTTTATCAGAGCCGTCTTCTAAGCTATTCCAGCTGTTCAGTCGTCGGATGTGAGTTCGCACGGGAAGTAGTTTGTCACATTTCCCAAAACACCGGAAGTTTCGCTCAAGTAGTCACATAGACTCCGTCACAAAGAGACTAAACCTTACCGTTGTGTGACGGTTTGGATGACTCCATGACCCATTGAGCTATACATGGTGGTGTTCATGCGACACTCACAGAGTCTCTCATACCAGTTTGGTAAGTGGCTAGAGGTCTGACGAACACAGTCCGTCACGAAGAGACTGGACCTTACCGCGGTTTGACGCTTTGCGCACCTCAGCGATCCAGTGAGCTATGCTGGGGATAGGAGGTGCCCCACGGCACTCAGAGTACTTCATAGCAGATTGGTCAATGGTTAGAGGTCCGACAAACGCAGTCTCCTGGTCCTCCAGGTTAGGGGTTGGAACATGTGGCGACAAGTTACATAGAAATGGTAATGCATTTGCATTTCCCACCAAACACCACTGCCTTGCGGTTGGGCTTTCAAGTCAAAGGTTTTGGTTGGGGACCCTAATCGTCCTGCTGTCTAGGTGTGGGCACCCTGACAGTATCCCAGCCCACGTACAACCATCATACCTGTGTCTGACAATAAACTCATGCTACATCGGTCGTCGAGTGGTGTCATCAGCCGGATCATCTTACTCGCTGCATACAGCAGGGCGAGTAAGCGAAAACAGGATACGGCTGACGCCTCCCATCTTCCCCTTCACATACTTCTTCTTCCTCCTCTCTCCACCCCATTAATAACTCTCCCCTTGCAGGCCAAGAATTTAGGACTGATGAATCCGTTCCTCCAATATCGGAGGAACGTGCAACATTTGCTCGGCGCATGGTGCCGACATCCTCAGGTATCTCGACATTCATCTTCAAGCCTCGACGCCCAGTCTATCTGTCCGCACATTGAAGCAACCGGAACAAAAAGCTTCTCTTGCTCTCACACTGGACTCGGTTGCCATTGATGTGTGCTGTGTTTCAGAAACAAACACTCAAGATGCAAGCACGGTGGTTCAGTCTCCATTCACTTCCGGCTGCGCACCTGTGGTGATCCGGAGGCTGCTGCGGCGGGATACGCAGGCGGAAGTCTCCTTGCTTGACTGGGTACTTGTCCGTCAGGCATACCCACTCTCTCGATTCCTATTTAATTTCGTGATCGATGAAATCACGAGAGGAACGCTGGAAGGTCTCCAAAACCCGGGTGTTCAGATAGCCTGTGACAGGAACCTTGTCGATCTGGAATATGCAGACGACATCGTTCTGGTCTTCGAAGAGGAGGAGAAGGTGCAGGTGTTTTTGGATGAACTGACTGTCATGACTATATAAACCATACCTTTGTATACACCATTAACTCGTAATTCTCACTCTATATTTTCAGCTCATGTACTATCGTTATTAGACGATTAAAGCGTACATTACGCCCTTCTATTCTGTCTTCCATCTAATCTCAACCTGGAACTACTCGACTCACCCAACAATTTAATCGTCCAATAAAGAAATGGATCATATTCTCCGACCCACGGTTTTTGATGCTGATCTTCACTCATCAGATGGCACGAAATGTTGGACTCATTGGTTACGTACCTTCAAAGCTTACGTTAACTCAATCAAACCTGAAGGTTTAAGTAAATTAGAAACTCTCATACATACAGTGTACGACATCATTGCAGAATGCAGCGACTACGATTCTGCGATAACCCTGCTGGAAAAACTTTATATTCGCCCGAAAAATATCGTGTATGCACGCCACATGCAAACAAAAACCTGGTCAAGATGTCGACCAATTCGTTCAAAAACTGAAGTCACTTGCTAAGGACTGTGAATTTAAAGCAGTATCTGCTGTGGAGCATACAAACGAAGCAGTCCGGGATGCCTTGATAACCGGACTGCAGTCGAATACCATTCGGGAGAAACTACTAACGTGGAATGAATTGGACCTTGACAAAGCCCACGAAGCCGCGCGAGCTCTCGAACTTGCACAAAAACAATCGCAAGCATACGTATACAGACAACCCGTTACTTGTTCCATGTCTACTCCTTCGTCCATTGTTACTCCCGAAACAATAGTTTCCGCCGCTACACAACAAACATGTTACTTTTGTGGGAACCCCAAGCACCCTCGTTATAGGTGTTCCGCTAAAGAATCAGTGTGCAAAAGTTGTGGGAAAATTGGGCATTTTCAACGCGTATGTAGGTCAAAAACCTCGAAATATCACGTGGGTTCAGCTCAAGACTCCTCAATCTCTTCGTTATTTTGTGCCGCTGCTCCCAATCGCCTACTGGATCTCCAGAGTACATATCATCAGGTTCCGATAATCGAGTCAGATAAACCGTTCACAGCATTCGAAGCCAGCGGGAACCTATACCAGTTTCGGTGCATTCCCTTCGGAGTGACAAACGGGGTTGCGTGTTTTCAACGGACGTTAAACAACATCATCAAAGCCAAACAAGTGAAAGACACATTCGCCTACATTGATAAAGTTACTATATGCGGTAAAACGAGAGATGAACATGACCGTAATCTTAGGCATTTTCTAGATATCGCTAAAACATACAACATTACTCTGAACCACACAAAAAGCAGCTTCGCAACTGAAGAGATTACTCTCTTGGGTTACAAGGTCTCCAAAGGTATTATAAAACCTGACCCAGAACGCATGCGCCCTATAAGAGAACTCCCAGTTCCACAGAACGGGAAATCGCAGCAAAGAGCCGTTGGTCTGTTCGCCTACTATTCGCAGTGGATACCGGCGTTTTCTGACAAAATCCATCCGTTGGTTAAAAACAAAATATTTCCTCTTCCGGAGAATGTCCGAACAGCATTTGCGAACCTTAAGCACGAATTAGAGAATGCGATGGTCGTTACTGTCAACTACAATATCCTTCTCGTCGTCGAAACCGATGCGTCTGACATCGCTATTGGTGCATCCCTGAGCCAGGGTAACCGGCCGGTCGCCTTCTTCTCCAGGACCTTGACTGTAAGCGATAAAAGTCAGTTTGCTGTCGAAAAAGAAGCATATGCTGTCGTCGAAGCGATCCGCAAATGGCGCCACTATCTCCTAGGGAGACATTTTAAACTGATTACGGATCAACGTTCGGTCGCTTTTATGTACGGGAACCAACAGAAGAGTAAAACAAAGAATGACAAGATCGAACGGTGGAAAATCGAACTGGCAGGGTAAAACTACGACGTCGTCTATGGACCAGGAACGGATAACCGCGTTGCTGATACCCTATCTCGTAACCTCTGTGCCAATATTACCGGGACGGAAAAACTTGAAGAGCTTCACAACATTATGCCATCCCGGTGTCACGAGATTTGCACATTATATTCGTTCTAAGAACCTTCCCTTTTCAGTCAGCGATATCCGACGTGTGGTGTCTAACTGTTCCACGTGCTCCGAACTCAAACCAAAATTTTGTAACGCTTTTCGTGGCCAGCTTATCAAAGCCACACAACCTTTTGAACGTTTTAGTATCGACTTTAAAGGCCCACTTCCCTCAAACACTCGTAAAAAGTACCTTTTAACAATCGTTGACGAGTATTGTCGATTCCCTTTTGCTTATCCTTGCGCCGATATGTCCTCTTCCACTGTGATTCGTTGTTTAGGTCAACTATTTTCACTATTTGGTATGCCTGCTTATATTCACTCAGACGCGGTTCTGCGTTCATGTCGATTGAACTCAAGCAATTTTTGTTCGATAAAGGCGTTGCCACTAGTCACACCGTTGCATATAATCCACAATGCAATAGTCAGGTTGAACGACTTAATGGTACCCTTTGGAAGACCACTTGCCTGGCTCTAAAATCACGCGGCTTGCTTACCACACATTGGGAGGTTGTCCTTCTTGATGCTTTCCACTGTACCAGATCCCTATTGTGTACTAGTATCAATTGTACCCCACACGAACGTTTAATGCCATTCACACGACGATTAGCCAACGGTGTCTCCCTACCTACCTGGCTTACTGTCCCTGGGCCGATCCTTTTAAAACGCAATGATCGAGTTTCTAAATATGACCCTCTGGTAGAGGAAGTGGAACTCGTCTCTTGTAATCCACAGTACGCCCACATAGTTCGTCCAGATGGCAGACACGAAACCGTATCCTTACGCCGCTTGGCTCCTAAAGGCAACGACATGATATCCAACACAGAACTGGAACCAGTACATATCGCCGAACAAGATGAGCCTCATGCAACACCATCAGTCCGCCATGATTGCTCAGAAACTGAACTCTTGCCTATTAACGATGCCTCATCATCCCATTCTAGTGCAGACCCAGGAAATCACTTGGACATTCTTATCCGACAACAGCGCACTCACCCATATAATCTGCACAACAGAGGCGTAAACAAATGCACGTAACTACCACAGCTTTTATTTTTTCACACTCGTTCGTCGCAAAAGTACACACTTATTCCATGGCGGGGAGAATGTCATGACTATATAAACCATACCTTTGCATACAACATTAACTCGTAATTCTCACTCTATACTTTCAGCTCATGTACTATCGTTATTAGACAATTAAAGCGTACATGACGCCCTTCTATTCTGTCTTCCTTCTAATCTCAACCTGGAACTACTCGACTCACGCAACACTAACCCAAGTCATCCCGTCCTTTGGTATGCACTTTGCACCCACAAAGTGCAAGATCATGCTCGTAGACATGCAGTCACTGAGCACGCCTCTCACAATCCAGGGGGAGGCACTGGAAGTTGTGGAGCATTTTACGTATCTTGGAAGTTGTATTAGTTCTGACTGTAGTGTGATAGATGAGGTCAACGCACGAATCTGCAAGGCCCGGGTCGCGTTTGCTAATTTGAGATACCTATGGCGTCAAAGTGGTGTATCCCTGAATCTCAAGGGACGTGTGTATCAAGCTACAGTGCGGGCTGTTTTGTTGTATGGCTGTGAGACTTGGCTTGTTCGAGCAGCGGAACTGAGACGTCTTCAGGTGTTCGACAATCGTTGTCACAGAACCATAATTCATGTGGATTGGTGTCAGCAAATCCGCAACGAGGCAATTAGAAAGCAAGTTTTCGGTTGTGCAACGGGTACTTCCATTGGAGAATGTGTCCAGCACCAGAAGCTGCGTTGGTTGGGACATGTATTGCGTATGCCGGAACATGATTTGCCGAAGAGAGTGCTGTTTTCCGTGCCCAATTCAGAGTGGCGGAAGCAGGGAGGTGGTCGACCCTTGACCTGGCAGAGGGGTATGAAGAGTATTACGAAACGTTTGGATGCTGTCGGTGCTACTCGCCTTTCAGGATGGGGACCGCGTGATCCTCAGTGCGCGTGGTTGTAGACGCTGCACGGTATGGCTACTAATCGATGTTAATAACGTTCGTGTTGTCAGTTTCTACCCAGATTGCCTGAATGAGCGTCTGAAGGTGTAGGCCCCTCGGAACGATTGTAGTGAGGTAGTACTAATCCCGTACCCCATCCACCTTTATTCTTTTCTTCACAATAAGGATTTCAAATAAATCATGATTGTACGGCAGCGGAGCATCGGTGTTGAACACTGATGTCAAGCTCTCCATGATGATAATGATGACGACTGAACCATAATATATAAAGAGCTGGCAGTCTAATGGGATGTCAGTGAGAAGATGAAATGTAGGGACAAGGTTTCAGTGTACAGGACAAATTGTTAGCAAAGTGGATTTGTTCGTTTGGAGGCAGTCCTCCTAACACACTCACAAACCTGCACCTTCTCCTCCTCTTCGAAGACGAGAACGATGTCGTCTGCATATTCCATTCATTCATTCATTCATTTTGAACACTGGGGTTTCAGAGACCTTCCGGCGTTCCTCTCGTGATTTCATCGATCACGAAATTAAATAGGAATGAAGAGAGTGGGCATCTCTGACGGACAATGCTTTATGTCCGGAGGCTTTTGGAGAGCTCACCGGATGCTCCCACACGTACGAAAGTCTGAGAATACGATGAACATATAATGTTCACGAAATTTCGGGGCATTCATTGATGGGTCAACGTGTTAAGGATAGCAGATCGATCAGCCGAATCTAATGAGCCTTGAAAATCCAGGAATGCTAAAATTGTGGGTCGTTTGTACTTACGACGTTGCTCTAGCACTTGACGGAATGTGAATAATTGGTCAAAGCAACCGCTACCAGGCCGGAATGCTGCTTGCTGCCCTCGAGTCAGTGTTTCTGGAGCCACCATAAGGCGACGAAGCACGAGTGACGCCAACAGTCTCGTTACGACCGGGGTCAAGCTGATCCCCCTGTGGTTGCCACACTCACTATGAGCCCCTTTTTTTCGAAAATGGGCACTATCACCGACTCTCCCCAGTTGTCTGGGACACTTTCCTTTTCCCAAATGCAGGCAAACAGATCACACAAGCGCTGACTGAGGACTTCAACTCCGTCTTTGAACAATGCGGGTGAGCGGTCTTCCGGATCAGAAGCTCGGTGGCGCTTGAGAGAACATGTGCAGTCGTAAGCCTGCGAGGCCGTACGGGTTACACGTTCACGGTCCAGGGTTCTACTTCAACTGTGGACTCCAGATGAGTGACAGGAGGTGGCCACGATAACTGTTGTTCGAAATATTCGGCCCAACGGTCGAGGCGTTCTTCTTTAGTCAAGATGGTCACTCCATCTCGATCCTTGATGGTTTCACTCACAGGAGGTTTCCGGGGACCGGTTGCAGGGATCGACTGAAATAATCTTCGGTCACTACCGGCTTTCTGTGCCTCTTCCATTTCCTTGGCTTTCCATGTCCACCAGACTTCACGGTCGGCTCGCACACTCACTTTCACTTGACATCCGATAATTCGTCGGGTCCAGCTATGTTCGGGACCTGCTGGGGTAATCAATGCCACTGTTCGGTCTGATATCCGGTGCTTGAGTGAGCCTGGTAACGCGAGATGACTCAAGTGGTTAGAGCGCGAATTTACTGACCGGAAGGTCCGTGGTTCGAACCCGACCTCTGCCTCACGACTTTCCCTGTCTAGGCTTGGGCAACCTGGCAGCATCTCAGCCCTCGTGCTTTCTTCGGGTGGCACGGCAGCTAGGCACCGGAAGGGTGTTACGGCTGAGCGATTTTTTTTTCTGGTAACGCCGTGCTACAAGCAAAACTCCCAGCACTGTGCAGAGAGGTGGCGATCTCGCCTCAGTATGAATTCACATTTGTTTGCAAAGAATTTGGACGAGGACGATTTTTCCGCACCTTATACGGTCCTAGAAAACGAAGGGAGAGGCGACCCCGGACGAGTGCGTGATCAGAATCCACAAATGTGTCCCAAAACGACCGGCAGTCAGTTGTTGATCTGCGCCATCGGTAACTGATGGCAAAGTGATCGATTTGAGTTCGTGACCGACACGCCGTTGGAAGGCACGTGGCCAGATGACTTCGGCTATTTCGGAAGTTAGCACTGCATAAAAACAGTCTGCGGTCAGTACACCGCTGAAGCAATCGTTCACCAATGTCCGCAAGTACCGAGTCCAATTCATGTCGACCACCTAATTGAGTCTCAGATGCGCTAAGCCTGCCCACTTGTGCATTCAGATCTCCGGCAACCACCATGATATCTGAGCTTTTAGCTCGCCGCAGCAGAGCATTGAGGGCGTCGTAAAACTTTTCTTTGATGGTGTCAGAGCCACAATCAGTTGGGTCGTAAGCGGTCACGACAAACAGACATCGATCAACTTCCCCCTTGCGAGACTCCTTCACAGACGTTGCCAGACGAACCGCACAGAGGCGACTATCAACAGGTATCCAGTCAAGCAAGGATGCTTCCGCCCGCTGACTCAGAACGATACCAACCCCTGCACATCCCGCCGCAGCAGCCTCTGGATCACCAGAGGTACGTAGCCGGAAGCGAGTGGAGAGTGATGGGGTGGTTAGCTCAATCACTGCGCTTTCATCTTGAATTCTTGTTTCTGAGACACAGCACACATCAATGCCAAGCGAGTCTAGTGTTAGAGCAAGAGGAGCTTGTTGTCCTGCTTGCTTCAGAGTGCGGACATTGAAGGCGGCCAGATAGACTGGGTGTCGAGGCTTGAAGATTGTTTTGGAGATACCTGAGGACGCCGGCGCCATGTGACGAGCAGATGCTGCACGCAAAACCGATGCAAGACGAACGGAGTCATCAGTCCTAAATGCTGGGCCTACAAGAAGAGGGTTATTAATGGGGTGGGGAGGGGAAGAAAAAGTATGTGAAAGAGAAAGGAGGCGTCAGCAGTAGCCTGTTTTCGCTTACCCGCCCCGCTGTATGCAGCGAGTAAGGCGACCCGGGTGATGGCAACACGCGACGGCTGTCATGCATTTGTTTGTATGTGTGCAGTTCATGGTTGTACATGGGCTGGGATACTTCCAAGGCGCCCAAACCTTGACAAGAGGACGATTAAGGCCCTCAACCAAAACCTTTGGCTCAAAAGCCTAAACGCAAGACAGCGGTGTTTGGCTGGAATGAAAAATACACTACCGTTTTTACAGAACAAGTCGCCCCACATGTTCCAACCCCCAACCTGGATAAGATAAAAAATAAAGATAATCGTTCAGTTGTAACACTTTCGGTGCCTAGCTGCCATGCCACCCAAAGGAAGCACAAGGGCTGGAATACCTGCAGGTTGCCCAAGCCTAGACAGGGGAAGTCGAGAGGCATAGGTCGGTTTCGAACCACGGACCTTCCGATCAGTAAATTCGCGCTCTAACCACTGAGCCATCTCGCCCAACCTGAAGGACCAGAAGAATGTGTTCGTTAGGCCAACCTGGAATGATGGACTCCGCGAGTGTCGCGCGGACAGCCCCCCACTATAGCTCAATGGGTCGCCGGGGTACACAGACCGTCACACCACGGTAAGGACCAGTCTCTTCGTCAGGTTATTTGGGTCAACGGTGAAAAACCTGTTGGCCAAACCTTGTTCAGACAGGGTATAAATAAGTATTAGGTCTCCTCGGAGGCGACGATACTCCAGGGGAAATAGGTCAAGGCCAGCGAGATACGTTTCGTAGTCCACAGATTTAAGGCCTGCAGCCATTTTCGTAAAAGCTCGGTGGACACGCTCAATGGGGGTCAGTGCCCACAGCGGATGCTTTTTAAACGGCACCAGATTTTCGGTTTTCAGAAGTACTTCGACCGTCCTGAACAATGCGTCGCTCGTCGTGGTCAGCTGTTAAGCCATCGGAGTTTGGGGGCGAAAACCACCTCAGAGGGCAAAAATACTGAAAACGAAGAGCAGTTCTTGGAAACACCAAAGGCAAGAAGCAGACGAGTACGCCGCAGAGGCCCCTTCGGAGCCTGGTACTCAAACCCGGCGTACAGCTATTAAATTTGCTAAACTCTCTGGTAGCACATCTCTCGGCTCCCCACCTTCGAACGCAGGAGAAACAGTGTTGAAGTACTTATGCACAAACTGCTTCACTCCTTTTAACAAACTTCGCGATATCAAACAGTCAGATGCCCTTGAACAGCCGTCCATAATCGCACTTACAGAGACCTGGCTCATACCAGATGTCTCTGACGCGGAGATCTCGATAGACGGCTACTCGATTTTCCGAGCTGACTCGAAACGCCGGAGGGCAGGTGGAGTTGTTTTATAGTTACATGCGGCCCTGCCCATCCCGACTGTCCTTTCCGACAGCACTTCTGCACCTTTTTGCAATGTACTGTGGATTCAATTCCTGCTGCGTGGGACTGATTCTCTTCTTCTCGGCGTGGTCTACCGTTGTCCCTCGAGTCCACCGGAAGATAACCAGTTCCCCATACAAACCCTTGAGCAACTCTCCTCCAGCTGCTACTTCACACATCTCTTGCTGGTAGGTGATTTTACCGCTCTCAAGGCCTCCTGGATGGAACTCCAGCGCATCGGATTTAGTGGGCATTTTGCATCGGCGCTGGCCGATGCTGGCCCGCTAGCGCTAATTCCTAACGTAAACAAAAATTTTGCCTGCGAACATTGGACCTATCCATTCACATCAGTGGATTGATATTGCAATTGCCGGAGGTTTAAAATACCAGGAAAGTAGAATCTTCTCTTCTTGGAGTGGTGGTTCAACGGAATACGGACCTTCGGAATTTCCTCTTGTGAACTGTGAGTCAAGATCTCCTTGGATTGTTCTCCTTGTGACGTTATATCTGACTTACATTAGTATTTCGTTCTGTTCATTAGAGACTCCTTAGGGCTGTTAACCACTACAGAACGCTTGAACTCAACATGTCGGCGCACCCACCAGATACCGCGCAGGCGAGCTACCATTCTTGCTGGACTTGGTTATCACCAACGAAAGACACTTCGTTGATCAAGTGTCAATTAAAACTCCACTAGGATATAGTGGCCACTGTGTGCTGACGTTCGATTTCATCTGCTACTTATAGGGAAGAAACCCGGAACCTCAGACGTGGATTCGGAACTTCTGCCGTCTAGACTTCCCAGAAATGAGCAATTTAAAATGGGACCACCTTCAGTGAAAGTTATACAGGACCCTTCTCCTTAAAATTCATGGGGCTGACGCGGTGTTCGTCCCGAAAAAATCGGCGCGCAGTCGGATGGACCAAAAGCTACCTAAAAGGATTCGGCGTCTTCAGAAAAAGATGTCCCGACTATTTTTCCAAAAGATAACTACGGGTAACACAGAAGACAAACTGGCATTTCATAAAGTGCGGGACCGCTGTAAATCAGAAATCCGCTAATGGAACATACGAAAACAAGCCACAATATTGGGCCTTGGCCGGAAAGTGTTAGTTAAGTACATGAGAGCCGGAGAAATAAGCCAACCGCCTTTTCCTCGAGGGACAGAAACGGGGAACTCACAAGTGACCCAATAGTGGTATCCGAAGCCTACAAAGAACACTATGCAGGCCTTGAGGCGAGATAGCTCAGTGGTTAGAGAGCGAAATTACCGATAGGAAGGTCCGTGATTCGAACCAGACCTCTACCTCTCGACTTCCCCTGTCTAGGCTTGAGCAACCTGGCAGTATCCCAGCCCTCGTACTTCTTTCTGGTGACATGGCATTTAGGCACCGAAAGGATGCTGCAGTTGAACGGACTATGCAGGCCTGTATTTTGCCCCAGCTACCTCGTCACATTCAGTCTTGTCAGGGAGTAACTACGAACGGTCTCTAAACAACTTGGTATTCATTGAGAACATTCGTCAACTCTTGCACAAGGCAAACCCCTTCAGCGCGTTGGGGCCAGACGAGGTCCATCCAAGAATCCTGAAGGAAATGTCGCTCACATTGTCAATTCATTTCTACCTGGTGTTTCGTCAGTCGCTCGACGAAGGAAAACTTCCCTCTGCTTGGAAGGAAGCGATTGTCACGCGAATCTACAAAACTGGTGACCGACTATCGCCTGGCAGCTACAGGCCCATAAGCCTCACTAGCGTGCCATGCAAGGTGATGGAACGCATTCTGAAGCGAGCCATCCTAGACCACCTCACCTTCAACAACTTGGTATCTCCAGTTCAACACGGATTTCTCCCAAACCGTTCTTGCGTGACGAACATGCTCGTATTTATGGACAGCTTAACCCAA